>BQNB010087322.1:0-17500 GCA_026074375.1 Tanacetum coccineum
TTGAGATCGGCAGTAATGGAGCGGTGGTGGTGACTAGAGAGACGAGAGAGTGTGTGATATGAGATTAAGAAGACAAATTTGGGGAAATTAAAGTGAGGTGAAGGTGCAATTTTATTTGGGGGAAGTGGGATTTCAGATCTGAGATTGTAGATAACTTAGATGGAGGGATGATTTCATTTTTGGGGAAATTCGGGCGGGACTTGTCAAAACTATAGAGGGAAATTTTAGTTTTTGGAGAGGGGTGAAAAAATAATTTTATGTTAAGTTTAGGTAGAAGTAGGGCTGAGCAAAGTAACCCGAAAACCGAACCGACCCGACAAACTAAGCCGAACCGAGCTTATTTGGTTCGGTTATCAGTTTTGGATATGTATTTCGGTTTGGTCGGTTCGGCTCAAACCCGACATTTAATCGGTTCGAACTACATAAATTGAACCGAACCGAGCCAAACCAACCTTATTCGGTTCGATTTCGATTTATATAGAGTTCGCTCGGTTCGGTTTTCGATTTGCAAAATTCTCTTATTTACGCGTTCACTTTTTTTATATATTTACGCGTTCACGCATATACACGTCTATATACCTACATACAAAACATCTATAGATACAATGAATGCCATAAACGGACATGCGGAACATACACGTGTACATATCCACACATATACAATCGTTTGTTCCACATAAAGATTATGCCTAAACTTACACATACACTTGAACACATACTAAGTCATGTCAAAATGTGCAAGTATTAAAAAACGTAAAAAACGATCATTTTTGTGGGAAATCCGTGGGTATTTACCCACGTATTTCCCACGGATTTATCATATCGGTAGGTAATCTGTGGGAAATTACTCACGACTTTCCCACATGCATAATCGTTTTCTTTTACTTTTTTGATATATTTACGCGTTCACGCATATACACGTCTATATAAATACATACAAAACATCTATACATACAATGAATGTCATAAACGGATATGCAAAACATACACTTGTACATATCCACACATATACAAGTGTTTTTTCCACATAAAGATTATGCCTAAACTTACACATACACTTGCGAAACTCACATAAATAGTTACGTTAATAAACAAAAACATATAATATGAAACTAGAAACACATATGAAGACATACTAAGTCATGTCGGAATGTGCAAGTATAAAAAAACGTAAAAACGATCATTTTGTTGGAAATCCGTGGGTATTTACCCACGTATTTCCCACGGATTTATCATACCGGTAGGTAATCTGTGGGAAATTACCCACGACTTTCCCACATGCATAATCGTTTTCTTTTACTTTTTGATAATTTACGCTTCACATTAAAGCATAATATACGTCTATATACCTACATACAAAACATCTATAGATACAATGAATGTCATAAACGGACATGCGAAACATACACGTGTACATATCCACACATATACAATCGTTTGTTCCACATAAAGGTTATACCTAAACTTACACATACACTTGCGAAACTCACATAAATAGTTACGTTAATAAACAAAAACATATAATATGAAACTAGAAACACATATGAAGACATACTAAGTCATGTCGGAATGTGCAAGTATAAAAAAACGTAAAAACGATCATTTTTGTGGGAAATCCGTGGGTATTTACCCACGTATTTCCCACCAAAATTTTGAACTTTGAATGCCTATAGACTAATTTAGGAAAATGATTTATGGAAAGTTATCAATGCTGGAATTCAAATACAAAATCACACGAATTATGAAATGAGTTGAAACATAAGAAAGTATATATGGCAATGATTTTTTTACATTGCCTATATAAACAACCACAACATCTTAATTCATCTCATAAGTCAACGTTGCTACATACTAGAAAGAAACAAATGGCAGAATTAAAGAACCAAAAAAATGTCGATGATGTTGTTCAGGTTAGAAACCGTTTTGTTTGCTTAATTTATTTAAAAACTTGGTAGATAGACTCGTGACATCCATGTACTGAGTTGTCACAGTCCAAAATACAAGCATATGACAAGAAGGAAAATTTCTTAATTGAACCAACGTCACTTAAACAATACTCTCAACTAAACAGCGGAAGTCTAAAAACTTGAAACATAGTCTGGCTAAAAACAAATTTGTCCAATGCAACAAAGATAACTAAATAAAGCTTTCAATTTAACTAAGTGGCAAACATCTTCTAAGCCTTCTCTTTTCCTTTTGAGCTCGAAGCCTTATCTTTTCCTGAGATACATGCTAAAAGGTCAGCGTAGCTGGTGAGTTCATAGTTTAACTATATTTAAAATCTACCAACAATAAAATCATGCCGCTTTGAAATACCAATAACAAGAAAATAATAACTTGCACATAATGGTTCGCTAACGATTTACTACACGACGACCTGTTGGTTTACTTTACAACCTGCCGAATTACTAGACGGACATATCATGATATAATCTACTATCTCGCTTCTAGTGCTGGCATCAAGTAAGCAAACTGAACTTTCAAAAGATAAGGCATGAATAACTAAACATGTAAAAACGCATTTTTACACAATACTATGCATGTATCCCAGTTTGGGAAAAGTCTCATGAAACTCACCTGCTAATCTCGACAACCTCTTACTCTCGCTAATCAAAACGCACATACTAAGACTTAATAAAAGGTTGCTATTATGCTGTCTATCTGTTGATAGATCGAGTTCCTGACTATACTTGAATATAAAAAAAGTGGATCGTTTATGACGTGCTGATGCTGTTTATATCTGCATTAAAACTTACTGACGCACGTGTTAGATTTTATGACCTAATTAACCAATTAAGCAAACACGAGTACTCAGCGGAATTAAGATCACGTATAGAACACATTAATTAACAAGGGATTGAAGTTGTGTACCTTTTAGCACTTAACTAAACACCGCTCTTCAATATACACGTGTGTATAACGTCACACGCAAAACCACCAAGATCTAAAGCAAGATCTCTCTAAGCTTTCACACACAATACGTTCTTAGCAAACAACGAAGTATGCTAGTACTAGTAGTGATTTAACAAAACGATTACCATGGCACTTGAGTTAATCAACACGTGAGCAAAAACCACCTAGTGGTGGTGGTCGAACACCAAACGAACACCCTAAAGGGTTGTTTGGTTTTGGTCGACACACAAGAACCAAAACCGAAAAACCCTTGTGGTTTAGGGTTTCGGTCGAACAAAAGGGAGAGAACAAGAAGGTATTTTAGGGTTGTTGATTTTCTAGCAAGCACAAATAATGACCAAAGACCCTCCTTAGATAACCCTCAATACTTGGTGAACAAGTAAACAATCCCACCTCCTCTTGGAGTGGATTGTTCGGCCGACTAAAGGAACAAGGAGGGCAAACCAAAAAATTTCTTTTCTCGGTTTTGCATATTAGTCCCTAATGTTTAACGTTTAAACATTTAACTAATATTACTTTATAATTGTTTATTAAATCACTAGATAAACATTGTTTTACATATCAACGTGTGCGTCCCCTTAGGCTAATAAATTTCTAGACATATATAATTTATACTTGGACATCTATAAATAATATAATAACATTGGTAAGCGTCTAGCAACACGCTAATGCTCCTAGAAAAATTCAAGTATGGTTTCACATGGCATGAACAAATGATTTATGAATTTACAATCCCTTTGTTTATGATACTGTGTTAAAATTAGATATGGATCAATGTCATTCTATATTTTAACAATTCTGTTTCTCGCGTATATGAATAATCTAGATTACCAAAAATCAATGAGACGTATCTTCATGAGTTTTTGGGTACGGCCATACACACATCTGATTAATTCTATAAGGGGCCCAGTGGCATCATTCTTCAACTATTAAAGGAACAAATTCTATATTGACAACAAGTGTCCAGTCATCATGTGTCACAAACACTTCTGACATAGCCCTTACTAATTATCTTATTCAGGATAACTTAAACTATATCAAGAAGGAATATGCACATATGCAAGACCTACTTGCATCTCAAGTCTAAGGATTTTGTAAATAAAATCACTTACAAGATTCACTTGATGACGTCGATCCATAAAGTGATAATCTTGTTGATGGGGAAATCCAATATTCATTTTATAAATATCATGTGAGTTTGGTGGACTCATCCTTAATATCTCAAATATCACCAATCACTCAGAAATGTCTTAGTTTAACAATATTCCCATATTGTTAATCAACAACGGATTAATTTAGAATAATATATTTATTATTCATGGATTTAAACATGCAAATATAGGACACAATTTATAATAAAAATAACAAAAATACCAAGTATCATTATCATAAAATAAAATTGTTCAAACATCCCTTATTCAAATACTAAAACACAGATCTACATGAAACTACTAGCAGGATGAAGCCCCATGCTCCTAGCAAGTTGAGTAAGCTTTCTATGTGATAAAGCCTTTGTAAAAGGATCAGCTAGATTGTCATATGTGTGAACTTTAAAAAGATTTATTTTGCCCAGTTCAACACACTCGTGAACATAATGATATCTTCTATGATAGTGTCTGGTGCCTCTCTGAACCCCCGGTTCATTAGCATAAAGAACTGCAGATGAATTGTCGCACAATGGTACTTTTCCTGGAGCTCTTCTAGTCAACTGCGCCTCCATTCAAAATGAAGACATATACTGTCTGAGACTTTATGTCATCTCTATCAGTCTCAAATCCAGCATCGCAATAGCATTCAACTCTAAGTTCTGCTTCAGGATTTCCACCATAAACCAAGAACATATCTTTAGTATTTCTTAAATACTTAAGAATGTTTTTCACAGCAGTCTAGTGAAGTTCACCTGGATTATGTTGAAACCGGCTTGTTATATTTTGCGCGAATGCAACATCAGGTCTAGTGCATCTAACCACATACATAATGGATCCTACAGCCAAAGCATAAGGTACATTTTTCATGCGATTAACCTCTTTAGGCATTTAAGCAGCTTGTGATTTGTTTAAGTCAAGTTTTTCTTGCGTGGGAATGGTACCACGTTTGGAATTATCCATCTTATATATCTTTAAGATCATATAAATGTAAGCATTTTGACTAAGTCCAATTAATCGTTTTGATCTATCTCTATAGATTTTGATTCCAAGAATAAATGCCGCTTCCCCTAAATCTTTCATGAAAAAAAAATTTCTAAGATAATTCTTTACACTTTGTAAACATAGAATGTGGTTACCCATGATTATTATGTCATCAACATATAAGATGAGGAATGTAACATTACTCCTACTAGCCTTTTGATATACATATGGCTCATCAAGATTTTAAGCAAAACCAAACTTTTTGATTTCCTCATCAAACCTTTTATTCCAATTTCTTGATGCTTGATTAAAACCATAAATGGATCTTTAAAGCTTGCATACTTTTCTGGGATGTTTAGGATCAACAAAACCTTCACGTTGTACCATATAGATATCTTCATCAAGATAACCATTTAAGAAGGAAGTTTTTACATCCATTTGCCATATCTCATGATCATTGAACGCCGCTATAGATATGAGAATCCTAATAGCTCTAATGTCAGCAACAGGTGAGAACGTTTCTTCATAATCAACCATATAGGTTTGAGTATAACCCTTTGCTATAAGATGAGCTTTATAGGTGTGTACATTGCCATCCATGTCGGTCTTTTTCTTAAAAATGTACTTATTCCTAATGGTCTTACAATTAGGAGGAAGATCGACCAAGACCCATATCATATCGTCCATCATGGATTGCATTTCTGCATTCATAGCATCGACCCACTTTTTAGATTCTGGATCTAACATAGCAGCTTTATAGTTAGCGGGTTCTCCAAGATCCCCTAGACTATGCTTCTCCACCTCTACATTTAGAAATAAGCAGTTTGGAGCTTGATTTGTCCTTTCGGACCTACGAATCAGAATCACTTCTTCTTGAGGTGGTTCAAAACCTTTAACCTCTTGTGGTATATTGCTAGTGATTTCAGAAGGTGGTGTATCTTCTTCTTGAATTTCTTCAAGATCTACCGCCCTCCCACTGATTTCTTGACATATGAGACATTTCTCAAAGAATTCAACATACCTTGCAACAACCATTTTGTTTTCAGGTGGAAAGTAGAAATAGTAACCCAATGTTTCCTTTGGGTATCCTATAAAGATACACTTAACAGATCTTTGTTCGAGTTTGTTAGGTGTATCTCTTTTCATAAGAGCCTCACATCCCCAGACCTTTAAGTAAGACAAGTTTGGAACTTTTCCATACCCTAGTTCATATGGTGTCTTATCAACCTTCTTGGTTGGAACCATATTGAGAATGCATGTTGCAGACTCTAGAGCATAATCGGAAAAGGATAAAGGCAAAGTTATAATACTCATCATAGATCGCACCATGTCTAACAAAGTATGATTTCTTCTCTCCGACATGCCATTATGTTATGGTGTGTATGGAGGAGTAAGCTGTTGAACAATTCCATTTGCTTTAAGATAATCTTTACACTCTTGACACATGTCTTAGTGGACCACATACGTCAGTACGTATTGTTCCAAGAAGATCTTTTGCCCTTTTGGTACTATGCGGAAAGGGTTTCTTTGTCATCTTGCCATATAAACAAGATTCGCATTGATCAAAGGATACATCATCCGTTGATTTTAATAGCCTATCATGTTGCAGCTGTTTAATACGTTTCTTGTTTATATGAGAAAGATGGTAGTGCCATAGATAAGTAGAGTCCAAGTTATGCTTGACTCTCTTATTGCTAACATTATAAACAGAATTAACATTTGCTAAAAGATCATGCATATCAATTTCATAAATACCATTACGAGAAATAGCATTAAAATAAAGACATTATTCTTAGAAATTGAAATTTCATAATCCATAAAACATTGAACAAATCCATTGTCAACCAAACGAGAAACTGAATAAATCCATGGTCCAGTAGCTTACCGTTTGGAATTGCCTCAAGAACTTAGTCGAGTACACAATGTGTTCCACGTCTGTAACCTAAAGAAATGTTTGTCCGATGACACACTCGTTATTCCCCTGGAGGAAATCCAACTCGACGACAAACTCAATTTCGTTGAAGAACCCGTAGAGATTATGGACCGTGAGGTCAAGCAACTCAAACGAAGCCGTATACCTATCGTTAAAGTCCATTGGAATGCACGTAGAAGTCCAGAATACACGTGGGAACGTGAGGACCAGTTCAAGAGCAAATACCCCCACTTGTTCGCGAACCCACAATCTCCTACATCGTCTTGATTTCGGGACGAAATCTTCTAACCTGGGGAGACTGTGACACATCATAAAATTTATATTTCTCTTTTTCATTAAGTAAGATTATGTACCGCGAAATTTGCAAAATTTACTGTTAATCTCAAAAGCAAGTTATTCTATGAAAGGCATGCATTACTTCGTGTTATAGAAAGTCTTAATAGAACGCGAATATCACCATTATTGCTTTTGTGTCTAAAAGGATATTTTAGTACTTGTAGCGATAAAACCATACTTATTTCACACTTCGTGAAACGAAGTCTTTTATTTATATTATTTTCATGAAACCGCCTATGCTCGAATAAATACCCGTGCCCATGTAAATGCCCAAGGTTTTCCTTATAAAGATTTTATCTAGGTACTCTACCCATCCCAAGACTTAGTCATAACAATTTAAAGACCATGACAACCTTTAATCAAATTCAAAAAAAATAATAATAATAAACCCTATATACATGTATATATATATATATTCATATAAAAACAAATAACCGTTAATGATAAAAACACCATCATTATGGATACTTACATACTGCCCCACTCATTTCTTTCTTTTGAAAACTTTCTCATGATACGTCCCAACATCTGATTAAAATTTCAAAAAGTCAAGAACAGGATATATTCCATAATAGTTCCATGGAGTACCTATGATGATCAATAGTATCATGAAACAACATCATTATCATATTCCTTAATAGTATATGCAAATAATACCACTTCACATGCAATTGAAAAATTCTGAGTAATCTAGCGAAGCATTTTGTGTATAAATGAGAACCATGCATGTACACTTCTAGCATAACTAAACCTTGAAAACAAGAAGTAAACAATACGGTTGGAGTTAGGGTTTTCGTTAGATTCACGAGCCTAGAGACGTCGGGTTTTTAAAAGGGTAGAAGCAAGGAAGGTTCGAGCTTTCTTGGCACCATCACCTCTTCTCATCGACTAGCGAACTTGGACCTCGGTGAGTCACCTCCTAGTTTAACTATGTCATTTACCCTTGTAGCCTAACTTACGACCAAAACCAAAGCACGTCCAGTCTTGGCAAGCTAGCCGAAAGCATCGGGTTTGCATGGCTAGTACACGACATATAACCCATGCATGGTTAGTATGTACGTACGCATGCATAGACTTAGTCGTACCATGCATAAAATAACGACGTATAGTAAAATTTGTAAACAACGTATCATGCGTGAAAACAAATAACGAACCAAGGGAATTTGCATTAATTTTAAACACGTACATGATATACTACGTTGGCTCACTAGGGACTAATAAGCACTAGGATTACGCGTGAAATGTTGTAGAGCTTCTTATGTTGTGACCTTGACATATAACATGGGCGTGACCAAGTAACCCAAGACAAACCACAGCTAATCACTTGCTCTCTGTTGGTACATCACAGACCTTGATAAAGACGAGCAAATCGTGTTTGTTTGTTCATGCCCAGACCTCGTAAACACTTGACACCATGAGGCTACCACGTTGTACCCAAACGTGACGCAGTGGGCTGCTGCCACTATTGAAACCATGGGTTTCGCAGCAGGCAGCTGCCACTGTTGTAGTCATTGAGGCTGCAAGAAACGCAACCACACCCTTAGTCTCGACATTTACCCACCTCGTGACTAACCGTATAACATAGAACCATGCGGGATTAATAAGAAAACCTAGCTAGAAATATTTAAGGGTGCGTTGGGAGAAAGAAGAAGCCACAACAGTGGCTATCAACCCACTGTTGGGAGCTCGATAGAAAAACAGAAAGAGGGAAGTAGGTATAGGCCATGTGGGTTTTGTATTGCATAGAAATAATGCATATGATACCTTTTACCACTTGCATGTAAATTACCTCATAAAATTTAGACGTAAAGGAGTTTTAGAATGCATGCCTTCGAGTTTTTGGGTCGTTCTATGTCAAAACTCAAACGAATTGGTAAACTCGCTAACGAAACAAGATTAAACTCAAAAAGTTAGAGAATTTATAAACCACGTATTTTTTTGATAAACTAGGAATAATAACAACAAAAATTGAATTTAGAAATGTATAAACGAATTTGACACGGTCTATATAATTTGACACCAAAAAAAAAGAATATTTTAAAACATATTCGGGTTTAAAACGTAAAAGTTACAAAATAAAAAGTGTAGAAATTAAAATGAGAAAAGTCAAATATTCGATAAATACTATTTTAAAGAATTTGGGGATTTCATGTGATAATATGGGAACTAAAGGGGTTAATTGTGTAATTTACTAAATGTAGAAAATAAAGGAACTAAAACTTGCTATTTTGAAATTTAAGAATATTAGGTATAAATAAATCATTTTTATAAATTATTTAAACAGGACAAACAAACCGTAAAATGTAAAACTGGCGAGATTACGAAATTATTTAAACAACATTTTAAAAACATAAAACGCTATCTCATAAACGACAGTGCCCTTTGATGACCCATTTGTATAAGTCATTTCATACATTAAGTTTTTAGAATGTAAACTCAGAATTGTCATAATTGCTTAGGTGTTTGACTGAGTCACTATTTGACGTGCATTGATCCATTATCAGTTCCAGGCGATTAACTGACAAGGTGAGTTTCCATAGCCCCTACTCTACTGTTTTCGGGGTGAGATCATTGCTTATTTTAAACATGTGAACACAAGTACAATTACTCATTTCTGATTGGTCTAAGTCCCGATTTAACCCAAGTTGCTATTTGCCCGATTTATCATGAACCGTTAATTACTTGTAAGCGCGAATGTTATGGATAGATCTATCGGGATTGACGTCCCTGTTCGTCTTGGACTGACATTAGTCAAGCGAATACAGTTTCATTTGAGTCAGATTACGGGTGTCCCGGGTTAGACACCTGCAAGGGCATTCATTCATTGTTGGTATATGTTAACGCTTCGGTGTCATGAGCTTAGACAATAGTAATGCAAGTTATATGACTTTGTATCTGTTATATTGTCATATGTGGATAAAATCTTGTGGTTCATAAACATTAAATATTTCTGCTTAAACCAAACCTATGGACTCACCAACTTTATGTTGACACTTTAGCAATGTTTTCTCAGGTATTAAGAACGAAGATGCTATGTGAAGTCTCATGCATTGCAGTCATTTCCAGTGATTAAAGATCATTTGTACTAATTAAAAACGATGTCGTATTACCTATTTTTATGCTTTCGCAGAATGTTTAAACTATTTATTATTCCCTAATACAAGTGATCGACTTTTCTTAAACGTCCCATATAGAGGTCGTTTTGTATTGCTTAGAAGCATGATAATCATGAAGTCACACGCTTCTGGTTGCCATTATAGTCTGATATTTTAGGGGTGTGGCAGATTGGTATCAGAGCTCTGAGTTATAGAGAACTAGGTTGCATTAGGGAGCACTAGACTATAACTACTTATCTGCTTAACATGACTATTATGCTTCTATTGTCTGTCATTACTGGTTACTCAATATGGGGTACATAAGAATCAACAATCGAAGGACTACATATATTTAAATGGGATACATGTGAAGTAGACATATCTGAAGTACGTATACTTAATGTGGGATACATGTGTATTAAACAGACTCAACTATGCGTATTTTGAAATATACCTATATCCTTATTTCATACTTTCTTGTCTCAGCGACATGTCGAACTCAGATGAATTAAGACACTCCGATACCTCCTAGACATCCAGATACACTCCTTCATGTGTATACCAGGAGACAACCCACTCCGAGTCTTCTCTCGATACCTATCAGACGTACCGCTCGTATATCGATTATACCCGCTATTGAGCCAAGCCTTGCAGAACGTGCCTGGATTTCTGCTATCAGCCTTGATGACTATCAGCATGTTCCTGTTACACCACCACTCTCACCTTCATCCCCATTTTCGATGGCTGCTTACCAGCGGATGATTGCTGAAACTGTCCCCACCCAGAGAGAAGAAGCTCTAACTGCCTACGGGACGAAAACTGGTCAGAGTTCGGTGCCTGTTCCCGAGACAGCCTTGACCGTATGCACGACGCGCCTTAGAGGACAGTTGCATACTATTCTCGAGGACATGGACCGTTACCCAAATGCCTACTTGGAGGAGTTAGCGGACCTCATAACACTGTGGAATGTGGAGCCCCGAGTTGAGGTGAATCAATGGGAGACTCCATCCGTGGACGAACTGATTACTCAGTTTAGACAAATGTGTGAGGATGCTGAGGATCGTGCTAGAGACGCTCAGGAGAAGGCGCAAGAAAAGAGGCTTGAAGCATTCGAGGATGTGGTCCAGCAGATTCGTCGTAGCAACTATTAGTTTTATTTCTGTCCTTTGTTCAACCACTAAACTATGAGCCTGTCACGGCTAGTTGGTCTATGTATTTTCTACTCTTCGAACAATCTGGTTGCAAATAATAATAGTATTTGATTTTGAATTACATGCTATTTGAAATAACGTGACTACCTTTACGCATACGATTCCATACATATCATAACTGTCATTTATCGTCTATCTTATAGAAAATGGTACCCGTATGACGCCGAACTGCCAACCTGAACCCCCCAGTCAACCATTCGACCAACCGAAACAACCCGGATATCAACAGCGGCATTAACACTCAGATGCTCAATCAGCTCATTGCCGCAAGAGTAGCAGAAGCACTCGCAGCTGCCGCCGTGACTAATACTGCAAGCACACAAGAAGAGACCAACCAAAGGCCCAATACTTCCCAGAACAAGACATGCAACTACAAGGAACTCCGTGCAGTCATGCATGAAAACAAAATCCCCCACCTAAATATTCATAGGAACAAAAGGTTGGTCATGTCTAATTTGTTCTTTTTTTGACTTTTTGTAATGCAAAATTGTTGCTTGTAAAAGTTACAAATTGTGTCTTTTTTTTTACGGCAATTTTATTTAGATACTAGCAAGGCGCTAGGAGTTACAAAATACACTATATAAGGATTTTTTTACCAATCTATCCAACTAAAAGATGACTTTACAACGGATAAACGAATCCATATTAAAGTACTCAACACTACGTCGTCATAAAAATCTTCTCCTTTAAAGGGATATCTGACCCATATGATGCAATTGTTCCTGAAAGAACAAGAGATGCCACCATAAACCGTAACATACTCATCCAACAAATTTTTTTTATCTTACCAGGAAGATTGAGATTCAAAACACGGAAAACCAAGTCGTCGTAACAAAATCAACATTCCTACCCATAGCGGCATTATCTTTTTGAGTTGTATCGGTTGCATCAATGACATTTGAAAAACATAGTGACTCACAGGATTCAAACCTTCACGATTCGCATATGGACATAGGATATAGGGAATATCTTGGGCCTCTACGAGAGATGTTGAGGCGAGTAGGTAAACCGTCTAGTCTTACTTTCCAGGATAGAACATTTACCTTAATGGGAACCTCTTTTATCCACCTAGATTGCGAAGAGACTTCTGGAAGCCTGATGTCGTCGATCAGCTTCCTAACGGAAGCAACCGAGAACTCACCTGTACCAACCAATGACCAGACCATCTGTCCGAAGAATACCGTTAGTCACACCTTCCTAGCTGGAGACGTTAAATTACCTAGTTGGGAGGCCTTCCGCACCACCTCTAGGATCTCGGCTCGAAAAAGAGTGGAAAAACAAATTTGGGTGATTAAGTTTGTCTGCTACCTTTATTTCTTATAAGTCAAGCCAGACCCTAAAAAGTCAAAGATTGACATCGTCATACTAAATTCGAAAATTCTCGGATGTTACAAAGTTAGTATCCGAGCCATTACCAATCTTTTTATGGATGAAAGAACGTAAGTCTGCTCCTTGTTTTTTAATGTCTTCCATACCAGAAACAATGTCCCTCCACAAGGATTTGTACCTAAATTTCTTCGAATGGGAGCCTATGTTTCCTTCAATTCCATGAATAGCGGTGATAACCCGAGCCCATAAAGATGATTTGTGTGTAGTGAATCTCCAAATCCATTTAAAGAGAAGGGCTCTATTTAGAGCATACAAGCTAGAGACCCCGAGGCCACCTTTGACTTTAGCCGCCAAAACTTTATTCCAATTCACCCAAACCGCTTTGTTGCCATCCTTATTGATGCCATGGAAGAATCTACTTCTGATAGATTCCATCTTACAAAGGATCCCCATAGGGACCTTGAAAATGGACATATGATAAATCGACATCGACCCTAACACGGACTTGAGGAGAGTTAGTCTACCTCCAATTGATAAAGTCTTCATTTTCCACTTCGAGAGACGAGCGTTCATTTTAGCAATAACATCAGACCAAGCTTGAGAACGGGACATACAACCCCCTACTTTCGAGCCAAGGTAGGTGAAAGGCACTTTAAGAATACCGCAACCAATTCTGTGAGCAACTTGGTTCACCTTTTCATCATTTACAGCAATGCCCATAATCTTACTCTTTCCCATATTGATTCGTAAACCCGAAGCCTTTTCAAAACATTTTAAAGCATATGTAACCGTTTTGATATTTGAATTATCCCATTGACCCACAAAAACCGCATCGTCCGCGTAGAACATATGAGATATAATCGTCGAAGAGTCTAAAGCCACACCTTTAAACATACCAGTCTCAACTAAGTTCTGAAAAGATAGATGAAGACTTTCCATGATCAAAATAAATAGAAAAGGAGAAAGAGGGTCACCTTGTTTAAGCCCCTTAAAGAATTGAAATTCTTTTGTGGGACTATCGTTCATAAGAACCGATCCCTAAGAGGACCGAAGACATTTGCTGATCCACCTGCACCATCTATCTTCGAAGCTAAACTTTTTGAGAACCTCATCTAAATGGTCCCATCGAACCGAATCAAAAGCTTTTTCAAAGTCAATCTTAAATATGAAAGATTGTTTTTTCTTCAGCTTACACCATTGTAGGAGTTCATTTAGAATAAACGGACCGTCCAGAATTTAACGATCGGCCACGAAAGCTGATTGAACCTCGTTAATGAGATCCCTTAAAACCGTCACCAACCGGTTTGCCAATATCTTGGCAATGATTTTGTATAAGCTGCTAATTAAACTTATCGGACGAAAGTCTTTGACCATTTTTGCATCAGGGATCTTTGGGATCAATGCGATGAAGGATGAGTTACATCCTTTAGGAATGGTACCAGAATGAAAGAAGTGTCTTACCGCTGCCACGACATCCTCTTGAATAATGTACCAGAAGTGCCTATAGAACCCGAAAGAGAAGCCATCTGGTCCTGGCGACTTGTCACTCCCACATTCCCACACCGCCTTTTTAATCTCGTCAGTCGTCACATCGGCTTCCATGTCAGATTGTTGAACACTATTCAGGTGACGTGGAAAATTCATGGTAATAGAAGGCCGAGTTTTATTAGGCCTCTCGAATCTGTGTTTAAAGTGGTTAAGAAATTCGTGTTTAACTAGAATGGGATTTTCAATCCAATTACCAGAAGCCAAAACCCCACGAATAGCCGAACGACTTCTTTGCTTATTGAGAATACCATGAAAGTATTTCGAGTTCTCATCTCCTTCGATCGCCCATTTTATCTTAGCTTTTTGTGCCATTTCCATCGATTTGTGCTTGTTTAACTCTTGAAGGGACTGCATAATCACAATTCTCTTGTCAATAATTTCAGCCGGGGCATTACCTTTATCGATGATTTGATCCACTTCTGCTAGATCGCTTAGTAACGTCGGTTTGCTGCTTTTAGAATTTTGACGCTCTTTATTCCAAGTACGAATCTTCTTCTTTAAATTCTTGAGTTTATTCATCAAGTTAAGCATATGATTAGGCCCAACCTCTAAAGGTTCTTGCCAAGTATCCGAGACCAGCTTATCAAACCCATCCACTTCTAGCCAATAATGGAAAAACCGAAACGGGGTAGGGCCATAGTCAAATGAAGATTCACGAAGGAGAATTGGACGATGGTCGGATAGAAATCTATCCAAAGTGATCGCGGAAATGTTAGGACATGAGATTAAAAGACTTTCGGAAATCAAGAACCGATCGAGTTTACTCATCTTGGATGCCGATTTGTGACACCATGTGAAAGTACAACCTCCTAACGGAACCTCCTCTAATCCCGCCTTTCCGATGAACGAATTGAAAGCATTCGCCCCTTGGACGTTGAAGATGGAGCCGAATCTTTCATTTTTATAGCGAACTTCGTTGAAATCCCCCATTATGATAACTTCGCCTTTCCAACTATCTATAGCATGACCAATGTAATCCCAAAGCGTTTGCTTTTCAGGTAATTCTTGAGGAGCATACACCGAGATGATTAGAAGCTTATTTCCATTACTAATCCAGTCCCCTCTGATCATTACAAAATAATCCGAGATTGTAACATTATTTTTCTTGAACGAATTAGTATCCCACACACACAGAATTCCACCAGAGTTACCAACCGAATTACTGTGAGCATAATCGAAAGTAAAATTCCCCCAACACCTTTTGATATCAAACAAATCAATGGATTCCATCTTTGTTTCCTGTAAAGTAAGAAAAGTAACCTTATTCACGACACATAACTCCTTAACCCAATCTTTTTTGGCCTTTTGGGCGAGGCCTTGAACATTTAGAGACAACATATTCATCGGAAGGCATCATCAACTCCTTGCGATTCAACTATCTCTTCAATGTTTTTCATAAACCCGTCCATTTTATATCCCATTGTTTGTCCTACCTTTATCAGTTCATCCATCATGTGTAATAAAGAGCCTCCAGAATGCATGGAACTAGCCTTTTTAGTACAACCAGAACCTACTGATTCCGTGCCTTTATTCATCGCATCTGATTGCTCAAGCCCCTCATGATTGTCGTCCCACTAGTCTCTTTCCAATATATATATATCACCCCCCAAAATACAAATGTGTGTTTGGTGACACAACACCAACACACCCCAATCTATCCCCTTTCATCCCGTCGGGTTTGTAATGATGATCCACGTTACGTATCCCCTTTTGCCTTTCTGTTGATCACAACTTCTTCCTCCGAACTTGGAGTAAATCCGGGTGGGAATTTCAAGCTCGCACTATTACTAGTATCTTTCAAGTTCTCTCCTTTTTTCTTTACAAGTAACGGGTATAAATTGAAAGGATCCTCTGATTGAATTTCAAGGTTACCAAAAGACACCTCAACCCCTATGTTTTTATCCTTCCCATCTTCAAATATTGTTTCAGTGACTTCATTGATATCCTCATCATTTAGGGACTCTTCATCACTATCGATTATGTTCGCTTTTAACGTTTGATTTAACCCAAAAAGATTATCTAATAAGAATTTTCTAAAAGCATCTTATTATTTAAGTCATAACAGTAAGACTTACACTCGAGTAACTTAGTTTACCTTGACTTTCTTACATGTGAAAAAGGCATCATTTACTACAACATTGGGAGCAATATATTCCAACCTTGACCTGCCACCAAAATTGAAAAACATCATTTAACTATATTATATCTATTTACTTTGAGTGAGACTTACCCAAGCACTCTTTAAACAAACTTAAGTTGTAGGCGAACTTTGTGAAGAAGAGCGATGCATACATATAACCTGATAGCCTGCAATGATTACCAAAAAGATCTTGGCATACTTTGAAAATCCCCGATTGAACTAAACGAACTAATGGAATAGGACATAACCTGCAATGGTAGACATTTTGTCTTCTCGGGCGGTAGTTTATACTCCAACGGAGGCCACGACTCGAATAACTTTAATAGATTATAAGCTCTAGATTATGTGAGTAGTTTCTGTTTCATACTTCATAATTATTAACCTTTTGCCATTAACATTATTTTTTTAAATGAAGCTTCCCTTAACAATATAAACCAAAGCTCAATTAAGAATTTAATATGTGGGCTTCTTATGGGAGAGGCTCTACCACATGAATAACTTAACACATATGACATCGTAAGCATGGTTGACTGGTGTGTGAAATTATGCCAACAAACTATATCAAAGAAGGATCTCACATTTTGATTTGATGAAAACCAATATAGAAAATGAAATGTCATAATATTTAAAATCCAGAAAGCATGAATGAAACTACTTCACTTTCAATGCCTCATGCGTTGCAGGGGTATTAGAAAGTTAACTTACAAACACATAACCTATAAGGGACTTCTATCAAGAAGTTCAAGTTATAGACGACGAACATAGTGCTGAGAATACTAATACTTTTAGACACCAGATTTTTAAAGATATTTCCCGTACATACACTAATGTGTTAACTTGCCCCTATAAAGGAACCCTCATTCCAT
>BQNB010087322.1:22500-27949 GCA_026074375.1 Tanacetum coccineum
TCTGTACGATTCCAACAAACTAATTTTTACCTTTAAAGTTTATAGGAATCTTTTGAGCATGATACTGTTACTAAACTTATAACCAAAGTCATAAACATAATCTAAAACTTTCGGATTAATAGCAGGTAATGAAGTACATGTATCTTTTCTTCTTTTGTAACTTTGAGCATATCATAAGCTAATAATCTATACAGCTTAAAATAACAACATATACCAAAATTGTAGACAAAGCAGAGTAAGGAGTGAGTGAACATCATGTAGACAACCAAGCAATTCTAAAATTTTTATCTATAAAATACAAAATTTTATTCTTACTAACAAATAAGCGATGAATCTATTTCTTTGAACTAGATAGGTTTATAATACTACTACGACAGTAATTTTATTAACGGTTGTAGTGATGTCGAGGAATTACCAGGTTGCCTAAAGATGCCACCAGCCGGAGATGCACATGTCCTTGAAGGTCATATCTGTGACCAACCAAGGTATATATGCATAATCGATGAATCCGTCTTTGGTTTTCCATATCCTACAAGCACATCAATCACCCGCCGAATATGATTCATAAATAAAATATCCACAAACATATACAGATGCACATTCAGCTTCAAACACGCATATCTCATAAAGGTACGAGTTAGATAAAAACTTACTCGACAATAAGCACAATGATTTGTCATAAGCACAATGTCATCTCCGAGGTAATCGCATGTTACTGGACAATAACGATTCTTAAGAAGCATTGCTGCCCTCTTCAACTTTCTCATTTTTAAGTCAGCGTAAGTTTTGTATCCACCCATGATTAGAGATCAAAACACCAACAAAATTGTTAATTAAGTGACACACTCCCTTTAAATCCACCCAATATTAATTTCGCACAACTGGCATGCCATATTATCAGTGACGAACGAGTAACACTAATGAAAGAAAAGTCTTAAAAACTCGATAAAAATAAATCAATAACACTCTACAGACTATTGTAAACATCAAATTAAGATACCATCACCAAACATATGTAACATTGCTATATACCCAGAAAACATGAGTTCACCAGATCTGCTTACCTTCCGCGAGCATCTTCGCTTGACCCTCCACCAACAACTTTAACCAAATGCGGCGGCCACATCCGATGACTATCTAAAAATCCGACGACCACGATCTGGCGACCATCTCCGCTTGACCTCAAATCGCGACATGAACGTCCACCAACAAAAATATTAGATATGAGTTTACATCAGTTGGGTCTGTTATGGTGGAATCAAGACCTGTTCTGGTGGGTTTGGTCGTGTTGATGATGGTTGGGGTTAAGGTGTGGGTGGAGGCTAGGGTTTGATTGTTTGAAGGAGAGATAAGTATGTGAGAGGGGATATAATCCTGTAACTGATTTCAATCGGTTTCCAAAATCTATGTAGGTATTTAAAAAAATAATTAGTAAATACCATTTATGCCCTTAATTTATTTTCTTTTTCTAAAATAAATGGCAGTTAATTACAAAAATGACAAACTGCATTGATATAATGTACATCGTGCATTATTAGGAGTAAAAATGCTGGTTCTGTAGATTCTGTACAAAAAAGTGGTTCTACAAAGAAAATGGCCATATATATATAGTAGGGATCCGGTGAGAAGAAAAACTATAATAAGAAGAATAAGAAGGATTTATAGCCACACATTTTAAATAGGAGAGAGAATTTTAAAGGGAGATGCATCTATTTTTGTAGGTGCATCTAAAATGTGTGGTTGTGGGTTTTTTTATCATTCTCATTTTAAGTTTTCTTTTTATTTGATCCTAATTTTTATATATAGGAAAAATGACCCTACGAAAGTTTTTCTATTTTTCCTAAGTGCAAAATGATATAAAATAAATTATCTAAAGAAAATATTTTTTTTGATTTTTAATTTAATTTTTAATTATTTAAAAGCAGTTTTAAAAGAAAATTTATTGATAAAAAATAGGTAAACAAACTTGAAAAATTCTGATTGCAAAATTTATAAAATACTTTGGTTCTAAGAAAAATATAAGATTTGAAATTCGGCTTATAAATAAGCTAGCAATAAGCTAAAAAGGGCTGAAGTGAAAAAGGGAAAAAAGACTACAAAAATTAAATAGGGAAAAGCATAACTGGATGAGCTATTGGAGCACTTGGTAAACACGTATGGCATACAAACGATAGGTCAGGGGTTCGAGTCCCACTTTTTTACGTGCTACAGTACTTTTTTTTTTCTAAAACTTATAAAGGACACAAAATTAAGCAAATTTAACAAAGATACTTTTTTACAAAAACTTAAAATAAGCAAGGAAATTAAGCAAAAAGGGTGGCAGAACCTACTTTTTAAAACTAAGTCCTAAGAGTACAAAGCTGTTAAGCAACTTTTGGGGCAAAATAAGCTTAGGGAAAACACAAATAAGCAAACTCAGACAATGTCCTATTCCTAATAAGCAAAATAAACACAAATAAGCACAAAAATTAAGGCAGATAAGCAAGAAAAATGCAATTAAGCTAAATGGGACAAACAGCATACAAACAGCCTTGGGGGACCTCTCTTTGGCTTAAAAATAAGTCACTTAGAGTAATCCTTGGGGCTTAAGGCTTGTAGGGGATTAAAGACAAGGTAAAAACAAACTTTTTATAACTAAATTAAAGACAAGGTAAAAACAAACTTTTTATAACTAGCAAATAAGCTGGCAAATTAGCTAAACAAATAAGCTACTAAGCCATATTGTGCTGAAATTCAGGATTGATTCAGTCCAAAGGGGGACTTTTGACAGCTTTTTCAAGGGACTTATTCAATAAGCTGGACCACCAAATTGCATACACATGAACTCAGACCATCAATAAGCACGGAAAAGCAAAGAACAAGCAATTTATCAAACAGATAAGCCAAGAAAATGAGCAATTAAGAAGCTGTTTCAGCAACTCCCAACACTTAGCATATTTTGCAATTATTTTGACCGACAACGAAACTACAAGAGCAGACACAAGGAGACTAAGAACTACTGATTTTTTTAGGACCCAAATAAACTTAAAAACACACCAAACTTATACAATCTCAAATCAAACACAAAAATAAAGAATTGACAGCAATATTATAACAGATCCACACATAAGCATATTAAGACTTGGAAAATGAAACTTAAAACACAAAAGCTCAAACAAACAGATCTTAATGATTAATTAAAGCTAAGAAAACTTGACCCAAAGAGTTTTACACAATCTGACCCACTTTAGACTATGACCACAGCAAATCCAAACACCCCTTTATCTAAATTTTATGAACTTTTAGACTAGAAAATAAAGTTTTTAATGAGCAAACCCAAAATACCAGATAATCGTTAACTAATATTAAGCCTAATAAACAAGATTTAACAGTTAAATCAACAAGATTTAAGACTATGCTAATTTTTTTACCTTTTTAACAGTTTTTAAGAAAACAAGTACATTGAAATAATTAAACTAATACCCTACTTTTCAAACTTTGAATAGCAATAATAAGATAAAATAAGCAGTAATAAGCTGGTAATAAGCAGACAATAAGCATGAAAAGCTTAAACAAGAAATAAAGTAGAAAATGGCAAAAGGAGTGTGTACCTCAACCCCTTGCTTGCTCAAAAACAGAGTTTATACAACCTAAAATAAGCTCGTCAAACCCCTAACCATGCCTTATAAATAAGCTCTACTATATGCCCCATAAGCTCTTCCATTGCAGCTTATCATCCATTAGCTCAAAATTTTCCAAATTTCTTTTAATGTAACAGTAGTTCACAAAACCTTTTGTAAAACCTTTAAATAAGTTTAACACAGTTCCTATAATGCTAAAGAGAGCTTATAAGAATGTCTTGTAAACACACAACAACTTGAATGCATAAGCTTAAAAGACAGAATTTGCAAACTTGAAAATTTTAAACTTCATTAACATAAAATGATTACAAAAACATTTAAAAGTTAATTAAAACTATTCCTCTAAAAACTACTTACTACTCTGCCACAATGGCTTACAAAGAACTATATATATATAATCGACTAAGTCTTGAGCATCTTTGGTCTTTTTTCCTCTTCTTCATGTGTTTCTTTAGAGAGGGAAAACACAATGTGTTTTTATTGTGTGAGAGGAGTCTTAAAGTCATCTTAGCCCTTGAAAATCCTTGGAGCCCAAGTAGAGTAATCTCAACCGTTTGAAATCATTGGCCAATGGTTGTACTTAGGATTGCCAGCTTGGCCTTGTTAGTTTGTGAGGTGGGGGAGAGTGGTGGTGACATTTTTGGCCAGATGTGAACAGTGCCCAAGGTGTGAGAGGTGTTATGAAAGTGACAGGGAAGAAAGTGGAAAAATGGCGGGTAAATGGTGTTTTAAGTTAACAGGTAAAAAGGTTTTGGATATAGGCAAAACGAGCGCCTCATCTTGATATATATGTTTACAATGAAAGTCCAAGTGGTGGGTGAAGTTTAGGGATATGCCAGATTTGGCCCTTCTGTTTATACGTGGTTATTGCAAGTGAAGTCCTTATGGTAAATATAACTTTGATATGTTGGCAGAATTAACCCTTCCAAGTGTTAAGTGATATTGTAAATGAAGTCCTTATGGTAATATGACTTTGAGGGTTTGGCAGAAATGCCCCCTGAAGTTTATTTTGGGCTAAAAAAAGTAATGGGCTTGGATTTGGTCTTCATATGTACCATTAATGGGCTGCCCCGGCCCATTAAATGGGTAAGGGTAGGCCCATTAAGGTTTTCTTTGATTCCGGCATCGGGTTTGACTTTTGACTTTTCTTGGGTTGACTTTTGCTGACTTTGGCTTCGATTTGACTTTGGATTTTCCATGCTTTTCCATTTCGTGCTCGGTTTTGTCGTTTTGTCCTTTTCTCAGATATCTGTTCCTGCACGATATAAATGCAAAACATACAAATACAATGTAATTTTGGTACGTTTTTGGTCATTTTAGCTTGTTTTTAATGGTCAAAGGTATGTGTAATTAAACACATACCAATTATTAACTTGTCTGCTTGAATCTGCATGCTTAAAACTGGATGTTGAAACTACGTACTTATTATGCTATGCTCTCTGGATATTTTATCATGATTTGGTAGAAGATAATGATGTTTGCATGATAATTTGTTTTGAATTTTGGGTACAAAAATGTAGTTCTGGTCATTTTTGTTGAGGGCTGCGACCAACGGATCCACCATATGGTAGATCCATACGTTGTTTTGGTGGATCCGTGGGTCACCCAGTCCAGGCGCCAAAATTCAAATTTTCTTGATTTTTACGTTTTTCTACTTTATCTTATAACCATGATATATGATACTATGTGGGATTTTAAACCTTAGGATATAACATGATCTCCATAAAATCCAAGAACCAGTATACCATCCACTTCACCACTTTCACCTTATAATCATCACCCTCAAACACCATTTTCTTCACACCTTCTCCATATTTCTCACATATAAC
>BQNB010087323.1:7560-22626 GCA_026074375.1 Tanacetum coccineum
TGAGTGAATCTCAAGTAATATTGATGAAGTGATTCCCCCTTGATGTGAGTAAACTTATCAAATGCATCATACAGTTTACACTCCCTTTCCTGTTTAGTCATAGAGGTACCTTGCATTAGAAGTTAAACTTTTTCCCATAGATCCTTGGCAACTCTGTGATGATTAACAAGTGAATAGATATCTAATGGTAGACCATGACGAATGATATTAGTTTCCTTGAGATCACAATCAGCTTGAATTTTCCCAGTAGTAGACAATTCATCATATTTCTTTGTCCTGGTCACCCCATTTTATCCAATCGTAGGCCAAATAAGTGGACCATGTTCCACTGATTCAAGTATCATTATTTCGTGTTCTCTGTTTTTCATGTGTAACTCCATTCTACTTTTCCAAGAATCATACAGGTCTTTGTCCAACATTGGTGGACGATTGTCAGTACCAGAGAGTATCATGTACTCAGCAAGAGTATTCTTTTCACCAATTGGAATGATTAAATCCATTTTGATTTGATATGTGATTAAGATAAAAGTTGATCGAACAGTGATTGGAGGTTGGTGTGTTAAAGTGAGATTTGATTAAAGTGATTGAGTCTTTGGAATACACGGGATTTTACAATTCTTGATAAAACCGGGAAATCAAATTTTCATGGGATTTTACAAATCAAAGAACAACCGTATAATTCTCCTAATGAAAGCGTATAGTTCTCCCACGTAAAGCGTATAATTCTCCCAAGCAAAGCGTATAATTCTCCCAAGCAAATCGTATAGTTCTCCTAATGGAAAGATGTATAATTCGCCTAGAGAAACCAACGTATAACTCGCCTGATTGAATAACGTATAATTCACCCAAGAATATATGTATAATTCGCCTGAGATTTACGTATAACTCGCCCAAGAAAATAATGTATAATTCGCCTAAGAAATGACGTATAATTCGCCTTAAGGACTGGGTATTACTCGCCTTAATAAACACGTATAACTCGCCTTAAAGCACGTATAATTCGCCTTGAGAAACATGTATAACTCGCCTTAAAGCATGTATAACTCGCCTTAAAGCACGTATAATTTTCCTTGAGAAACACGTATAACTCGCCTAGAAGCACGTATAATTCGCCTTCAGAAACACGAAACTCAACACACAAAAATCTTTAAAAACTCACTTTTTGACGTTTTTACCCGATTTTTCTTGTACTTCTTACCTATCTAAGACTAGTAGAACCATAAAAACACAAACTTTAATGTTTTTAACACGAAAATTTTAAATCAAGATTCCAGTACAAAAGCCTTATTTTCAAAAGAAAATCTTTAAAAAATCAAGATTTTGATGTTTTTCCAAAGAAAGATTTGTACACCTAGCCTATACTAAAGTAACTAAACAATAAAGTAGCAAGCGTTATGGTTTTAAACCCACAAAAGATGAAGATCTTTTGTGTAAGGTTCGAACCACGTACACGCCTAAATAAAAGTGTTGATCTTAATCGAGTCAATAGTATAATATATATAATATATGTAAATTCGCAAATCACTTTTAACAAGCCATAAACCAACTCACAAATAAAATATAATTCCGGAAGTATCAATTTCGAAAGTAACCCCTTCTAGTCGTTTCCCGAGTCGTTAATGTTCCGACAAGGTGTGAATTGAACTTTTTGTTGAAGCTTGAGATTGGGATTTTGAATAGTTCAAGATTTTGGTTTGGTTTCTATTTCTATGATGCAAAAACAAATAAAGGCAAGCAATAATTAAAGCAATTAAAGATTTGAACTAAAAACGTTAACGGAATTAAAGAAACGCGACAAATTAAGCAACTAAATCAAATATTAACCCTAATAATAATGGCAAAAATAAACATAGCAATTACAACTATCATGCTAAAAATAAAGAGGCTAACTGAATCGTCAAAACATTGACTTAAAATTGAAAACGACTTTTCAATTTGAAATTAATTGCTAAACTTAAGCCTATTTAATCTTGCGGATTGTGCCCGTTCGACTAATTAAAACATTAATCTAAATAATTGTTGCAAGCTATTTATCATTAATCACTTTTATTAAACTCCACACTTAATTCAACAACTTAACAAGCATATAAAAAAACTACTCACTAGTAATCATAACTACGCTACGGGCAAAAAAATAAAGCAACAATAAAAATGACTAATCTAATCATGGCAATAAACATAAAAATAGATAAGTAAAAAGAGATTATCGAAAAGGTCACCAAATTAGAGCTAACGATACATGAGATGAAAAGATGCATTCCAATAATACCCGAAACACCCATCTTCCACTGCATAAACCATAACCATCATTCTTAGCTTCGTAACCACCATTTAATCACCTCTTTATCTTCAATAATTACCACTGGTTACCATTTCTTTAAAAGAAAGGTTTGGACTAAAAATGAGTGACCAACGTTTCATTAACAAAATAAAAGCTAAAATGTCTAAAAACCTTAACAAACAAAGTTTGAAATAAAAAATGCTTAATAAGTAAAACAACTTTATAAGGTAAAGAGTGTTAAGACACGAAAGGAAAAAAAATGACACTTTTAAAGGAAATCTATCTATGGTGCACGGATTTCGGGTAGAACAAAATGTTATCAACCAACATTTGATTAGTTAAACTAGTACAATGATAAAATTTAAAAGACAATGAAAAATAAAAGAAATTGCATTATTAAGAAATTGGATCTACATAAAAATAAAATTGAGAAGTGAAAGCATTGTATTAAAATAAAATAAATAAGGTTCAACCAAAATTTATAAAAGGATAACAAATTAAATTGTAACAACTAGTGAAGAAGGTTTGACGGTGAAGAAATATCCCGGTCCAAAGACCGAGAGAATCCTCTGTGTTGCGGATGCGTGATGTTTTTTCTAATGCTTGCCTACTTCTTTTAATTTATAGCAATTTGGTAGGTTTTCTTACTTGTTGATTCTGGGCTTCACCTTTCTTTTCAATCAGATGAGCTTGGGCTGGTTAAGCAATCAAACTGGGCTGGATATGACTTCCATTATTGGGTTGGCTTTTTACTTCTAACCATGCTGGGCCGAGTGTAGTATTGGGCTGGTTCTTTAACAAGTAGATTTAAGCATGAGCCTTTAATAAGTATGGGTCGGTCCGACCCATATAAATGGTATCGAGCCGACCCAATAAGAGATGAAGGCACCGTCGGACTCGTAATTCCGTGCTCTTTCTAATAGAGTGCTCGGTTTTGTCCAATTTGGCTTCGTTTTTCGCCTTTTTGTAGATAACCCGTTCATGCATAGTAAATAACAAAAACATAGCCTATATTTGGCATTGTATATCGTTTTTAGTTAATTTAGCTCGTTTTTTAAGATAAAGGCTATGTGTGTTTTTTTTAGGGTTTTGGTATTTCTTGTTTTTAGGATAAATCAAATAAAAATGCATAACAAATATAATAGGGTATTTTGCCGAATTTTTGGGCTTCTAAATAGATTAAAATCAGATTTTTAAGATTGCATAATTTATTTTATATTTATCCTATTTTATTTAGCTTAATTTGTATTATATAATTACATAAATATTAATTAATTTCGGCTAAATATATATAAATAATTATTAATTATTTTTCTTGTATAACATAAGGTATTTTAAATCTTACAAAAATTTCATAATTGTCACATGTTGCATTTTTATAATTTCTAACATTTAAATGAATTTTATTTAAGCTTTTATGAAATTTTCTTTCATTAGGGGCATTTTGGTCATTTTACTCTTATTGAGATTTTTAGGTTTTACAGATTTTGAAAGTTATGCTAAGGCTAATGATGCAAACATGAATAATTTGCAAAAGAAGTTGGATAATTTTCAAAGGAACCAAAATGATTTTCAAAGAGTTTACAATGATTCTCAAAAGAAGCAAGATGATTTTCAAAACATGATGCTAAGTTTTATGCAAAACTATCATACCAACCAAGCTTCAAGTTCAAGTTCGTTACCAAGCAATACCATTCCAAACCCTAGGAACGAAGCCAAGGCAATTACCACACGAAGTGGTGCCTCATATGACGGACCTCTAATTCCACCGCCGGTGGTGGAAAAGGAACCCGAGGTGACAAAGGATACGGAGCTACCTAGCACCGAAGACATCCAACCTCCTTTGGTCCAAGATCAAAACAAAGACAAAGAACCAATCAAAGAGCCTTCTTTTGCTCAAAAGACCAAGACTAGTTTGCCTTACCCTTCAAGACTTGCAAAAGAGAAAATCCGTGAAAAGGATGATATCCTAGCTTCAAAGTTTATGGAAATTTTCCATAATCTTCACTTTGAGCTAAGTTTCGCGGATGCTCTCATTCATATGCCAAAGTTTGCTCCGATGTTCAAAAAGATGCTTAATAACAAAGACAAGTTAATCGAGTTAACCAAGACACCTTTGAATGAAAATTGTAGTGCGGTTGTCCTCAAAAAGCTTCCGGAAAAGCTAGGTGACCCCGGTCGATTTCTTATCCCATGTGATTTTTCGGAGTTTGATAATTGCTTAGCCCTAGCCGATTTAGGTGCTAGCATAAATCTCATGCCTCTTTCCATTTGGAAAAAGCTTGGACTCCCGGGCCTAAATGATACTAAAATGGTGTTAGAATTAGCCGACCGAACAATTTCCAAACCAACCGGTGTAGCCGAGAACGTTTTTGTCAAGGTAGGAAAGTTCTACTTTCCGGCCGATTTTGTTGTTCTTGATTTCATAGCCGATCCTCGAGTACCGTTGATACTTGGGAGACCTTTTCTTAGGACAGCTCATGCTTTAATTGATGTGTATGAAGGAGAGATAACGCTTAGAAATGATGATCAATCTTTAACCCTTAAATGTGGTGATACGCCTTAATGTTAATATTTCCATGATTTACAAATCAAAGAAAAGACCGTAGAATTCAACGTAATGGAAAAGGTATAATCACCCAAGAAAAATGTAAAAACACCCAATAACAGAGTAAAATTTCACCCTAGGCAAATGCGTAAACTCTCTTGCGTATAAAATTGCCTGCGATAAATCACTTACTTATAACTTGCCTCGTATAACGACGCTGCGAACTAACTCGCCAGACGTATTTACTCCGCCTACGATATAACTCGCCTGCATATAACTCGCCTGCTATAACTCGTCTGCGATAACTCACCTCGTATAACTCTACCTGTGTATAAATTCCCAACACGTATAACTCGTCCCAATGAATAACTCGCCTGACCAAGTGTAAAAAAATTCACCACCAAAATTAGTTTCTGAAGACCAAAATCAAAAAATCACCAAGACTTAATTTTTTTCGTTTTTATCCAATTTTCTTGTACTTCTTACCTATCTAAGACTAGTAAGGAATCATAAACACACAAACTTATAATGGTTTTTAACACAAAAATTTTTGGATCAATTTTTTGTGTAAAAAGCTTAAAAAGAACCATAGATAATTTGAAATAAGCTTTGAAAAAACACAAACCATTTGTACAAATGAGTAGAGAAACATTAGAGATAAGAAAGTTTTAAGTTTTTGCATAAAATAGACACCAACCAACCAAACCCGTCGGTTTTGGCTTAAAAATAAGCACGAAACGCTTAAATAAGCTTGAACAACACCCCAAAATGCAAACCATGAACACAAAACGCCCCTAGGCTCTGATGCCAATTGTTACCCTTAAAGATTCTAGCCTAAAACTAATGATCTAGAGGTCGAGGAGGATAAAAGAAATAGAGAGCCATATTATTAAGAGAGGGTAAAGATGTGTGTGTTTTTTAGAGAGAGAAACACACACACTTTATGTTACAAATGATTATCCTCACCCCTCCATGGAAGTATGGAGGGGGTTATATAGGCGTGCGACACCATAACTATCCTAACTTGACATTATTAGTCCCTACGTGTCACGCCTTACAATATCTAATGTAATTCCATATAAGTCAACATATTTTAAGGCTAACAGGTCTAGTAAATGATGATCAAGCATAAGTTCTAGAGCTTCTAAATTGCCTGCTCACTCAAATATAATTTTCAACCAATACCATTGCTCCAGAAGAGGCGACAAATTACAAATACACAGCTGTAACAACGGATGAGACACTTGCAATTGCATTCAAACCTTAACTCGAACAAGATAAAGGCATAAATTATCTTAGGTACCAAAGGTAGGTACCCAAATATTTTATAAGGCTTAAAATTCTCACAATTTAGTGGACTGGTTTTGTGCTAGTTATAATGTCAATCCGGGTGGATTTGCCTTACTAAGAGCATTTTTATATTGAAAGCATATATTTAATTTTTAAGATTTTTAAGATTTGCATTAAAAAAATTTGTCAGGGCAAACATAGAGGGATATGATATTAATTTTTTCATATTTGGCTCCCTCCACACTTAAGTTGAACATTGCCCTCAATGTGATAACTCATATATAGAAAATAGGGAAAAATTAAGGGAAACCGATACTTCCCGGGGCATAGAGAAATGTAGCTTGCGAGAAAGCTATCCTTGAGCATACTCCATAATTTTCCATATTTAAGCTATAATACCTGCATAAAGTAAACACGAAAAAACACACAAAAGGAAAATATTTTTGGTTTTTTTAGAGAAAATAAATAAATGAAATGAGTGGAGTTTTATGGAGGAGGGACTCCTTCACACTTAAGTAAAGCACGGGTTGCCTCCCGAGAAGCGCTTAATGTTTAAAGAGTCGTTTGCTAGACTCCTGCTTTTAGAATTCATTCTTTCGGAAAGAATGGAGTGACTACTTCCCTTTGGTCATTATAATCTTCTTCGTCATGATATAACTTTAGTCGGTGGTCGTTAGCAATACATGTTTTTCCATCTTTTCCATATAGTTTAACATATCCGGATGGATATTGATGTTTTACTAAGTATGGTCCTAGCCAGCGATATCTAAGCTTCGACTGCTTAAATTTCTACTTTGAATGAAAGAGCAACACTTTGTTTCGGTGTTTAAATTCTTTTCTCATCTTGAGTTTCCTGTCATGCCAAACTTTGGTTCTTGCCTTGTATAGACGAGAGTTTTCATAGGCTTGATATCTTAGTTCGTCTAACTCGTGTAATTGAAACATTCATTTCTCACCAGCAGCAATGAGATCTGGGTTACAGTTCTTCAGGGCCCAATATGCACGGTGTTCAATTTTAAATGGTAAATGGCAGTTCTTTCCATATATATGAGTTTATACGGTGTTGTTCCGGATAGAGTTTTATAAGCTGTAAGAAAAGCCAACAGAGCGTCATCAAGCTTTCTTGACCAGATAACGGTATTGTCTTTAACAGTCTTTTCAAGAATTCTTTTTAGAGCTCTGTTCGGGTTTTCAACTTGACCACTTGTTTAAGGGTGGTATAATGTAGAGAATCGGTGGTTAACTTCATATCTTTTCATGGTTTTTCCATTATCTTGTTGCAGAAATGAGTTCCTCTGTCGCTTATGAGAGCTTTGGGCATTTCAAAACGGCAGAATAGTTTCTTCAGAAAAGTAATAAAAACTCTGGAAGCGTTTGTTGGTAGAGCTTGTGCTTCGGCCCATTTAGATACATAATTGACAGCGACTAAAATGTATTCGAATTTGTACAATTTTAGAAAGGGTCCCATGAAATCGATACCCCATATGTCGAAAATTTCACATACTTGAATGTTGTTTAAGGGCATCGTCATCCCCCCGAAAAAAAAAACCGTTTTTTTTGATAATATCCTGCCCATCTTACATGCTTGCAAAGTCGAACTTTGAGTCTAGCTTCTTTGTATGATTGTGCGTCCAGGTTATAAACCTGATTCTAATACTTTTTATAGCTGTGTTGTTTGGACAATAAAGTCCAGCCGTTAATTACCCGTTGGTGACATTGATCTAAAATGTTTAGGTTCTGTCTAAGATACAGCGTCTGATCATACCATCAGAACATACTTTGAAGAGGTAGGGTTCCTCCCAGAAATAATGTTTGATGTACGAGAAAAATTTGTTCTTTTGCTGGTACGTCATTCCTTTAGGTATGATGTTACTTGCTAAATAATTTGCAAAGTCTGCAAACCATGGTTCGTCTTCAGTGTTTATTTCCATGAGTGTTTCTCCAGGAAAGTTATCATCGACTTCACTGTCATCACTTGTTTCATCATTTTCAATCCGAGATAAGTGGTCAGCTGCAACATTTTCTATACCTTTTCTATCTTTAATTTCAATATCAAATTCTTGTAAGAGAAAGATCCAATGAATAAGGCGTGGTTTAGAATCTTGTTTCTTGAATAGGTGTCTAAGAGCTGAGTGATCAGCGTGCATGATCGTCTTTGCTAATCCAGATAGAATCAATTTGTCAAAAGCACAGACAACACCATAAGTTCTGTTTCATGATTGTATAGTCCTGCTAATCTTCGTTTGAGGTTTTTGCTTGCAAAAAGTATAACTGGGTAAAAATTTTACCCTTCTAATGACCTAGATTGCAGCCTACAGCGAATCAGTTTGCATCACACATTAGTTTGAACGGAAGACTACCATTTTTGGGCTTACGATCAGAGGAGCACATGTGAGCTTTTCTTTTAATATCTTGAATGCGTTTTGACATTCTTTATTGAATTCGAATGGAGTATCTTTTTTGAGTAACTTGGTGAGAAGACGGGAAATTTTTGAGAAATCTTTAATGAATCTTTGGTAGAAACTGGCATGTCCTAGAAAAACTCTAATACCTGTATTTAGTGGGGTGGAGGGTTTGGTAATATTACTTAGATTTTTTGCTTTGTCTACTTCGAGGCCTGCTTCGGATACCTTTTGTCCAGGCACAATTCATTCTTTAACCATGAAGTGACATTTTTCGCAGTTAAGGACAAGATGTGCATCTTTGCAACGTTAAAGCATTTTATCGAGATTGTTCAGAGAGTGATCAAAAGAGCTTCCAAAAACAGAGAAATCGTCCATGAATACTTTGACTGATTCTTCGATCATGTCATGAAATATAGCTAGCATGCACCTTCGAAAAGGAGCTGGAGCATTACATAAACTGAAAGGCATTCTCCTATAAGCGTATGTACCAAAAGGACATGTGAACATTGTTTTTTCTTGGTCCATAGGATCGATTGGTATTTGAAAATATCTGGAAAAACCATCGAGAAAACAAAAGTATTTATTCCTGCGAGTCTTTCTAACATTTGGTCCATAAACGGCAAAGGGAAATGATTTTTTGCAGTTGCTTCATTTAGTTTTTGATAGTCAATACATATTCTCCAACCTGTAACAGTTCTTATTAGGACAAGTTAATTTCTTTCATTAGTAACAACTGTGATACCACCTTTCTTTGGTATAACATGAATGGGGCTTACCCAAGGGCTATCGGTGATTGGGATAAAATGATACATTATCAAGCAGTTTAACTAATTTCTTCTTTAACAACTTCTTGCATGGTTAGATTTAATCTTCATTTTTTATGAACAACGGCATTTTGTCTTCCAAGAGTTGAATTTTATGTTTAAAAAAAGATGGAAATATTCTAGGAATGTTTGTTGTTTTCCAAGCAAAGGCTTGCTTATGTCTTTTAAGAATAGAGACGAGCTTATTTTTGTTTTCTTCAGAAAGCTGAGATGATATGATTACAGGAAGAAAAGAGGGTTCTTCCAAGAATACATATTCCAAGTTATCAAGAAGAAGGTTTAATTATCAAGATCCTGTATGGAGGTTCATCTAGAGATTTATTGATCATGTAATTGGTGTAAAAGGTGAGTTTTTTTGAATGGAGGTTCTTTCCAATGTCGGATTCGGATTCAGAATTTTCATCAGTAGTCATTGCAATGAATTCATCGAATTCAACAAAGAGTTTTTCTTCAAGGATGGTTCCTTCGATGGAATGGAGGATTTCACTACCTTCGTCTAGAAGAGCATCAATATCTTATTCTAAGATTTCGTCGATGACGTCCATACTGAAACATGTATCATTGTTTGAATAGGAGTGTTTCATTACATAATCAATGTGAAAGATCATTCGTTTAGTTCCAACTCCAATATTGAGTTGCTTTTGTTTAACTCGAATTACTGCATCGGCAGTGTGAAGAAAAGGTCTTCCTAATATTAGGGGAACTTTACTATCTTATTCCATTTATAGAATAACAAAATCCACAAGGAAAGTGAATTTACCAACTTCAACGAGCATATTTTCAGCTATTCTAACAAGGTATTGGAAATGATCGATCGGCTAATCTTACGCTCATTTTAGCAGGTTTCAGAGTTTCAAGAGATAATTTTGCGTATAAGGAATATGGCATGAGATTAATGCTAGCACCAAGGTCGGCTAATGCATTGTATGAGAAAGTTTTTTTGAAATTACATGGAATGAGAAAACTTCCAGGGTCTCTAAGTTTTTGTGGAACTTGTTTTTGAAGTATCATGTAACATTATCGCTTCTAGGAAAGCGGCGAGATTGTTTGATTTTATGTTTGTTATTATACGAGTTCCTGAGAAATTTGCCAAATTGGGCATTCTTGCTAAAACATCAACAAGAGATACGTTGATTCGAATGACTCAGATCATGTTGAGGAATTTTCCATATTGAGCGTCCATTTTCTCTTTTATGAGGCGTTGAGGATATGGAATTTTTGGTTTATATGGTTTGGGTGTCGGTGTTTCTTTGACTGGTTTTTGGTGATTTTGGGTTTGGGTTTAGGTGTAGGTCATCAATCTTCATCATAGCTAACAGAGTTGATAGAGTTTTCAGAATTGTTTCTTGTTGATCATTTGGGTTAATCTGTAGTTCATAGGATTTACCACTCAGTGTAAATACAACATTCACATGCTCGTTTCGAGCTTGTGGTGGATGGTAAGGTAATAGATAGAGCTACTTTAGGGTTAAGATTGACTTGTAGCTAGTGAAGAGATCCAGAAGGTTCAACCAGATTGCTTATCAGCAAGCTGTCGAATTTAGCTTCGATGATTTTGAATCGATTCCTGATGGTTTTTTTTGTTGTTGTATCGAGTTTATTTTTTAGATGCATAAGGTATCTTTGACGGAAAAGATTTGTTCGATGTTGAGCATTTATGAATTGCTTAGTTTTTTTTTAAAGATCGGGTTTATCATTAGATTGGAGATTGATAGGTGTACTTGGTTGTAATCATCCTTCGTCTTTACGCTATTTATCGTGGTTTGATTCACGTTCGCGGAAATCAAGTGTAAAAATAAATACACAGAAAGTTTTGTGCATGAATTGGCTTTTCTTCAAGTGACATGGTATTTCATCATCGCACGGAATTGATTATTTGAACGAGATTGAAAATCTTTATACTGAGCATCTATTTTCATGGTCATGGCATCCATTCGAGCCATAATTTTGTCAGTGTCAGAATTACTGCTACCTTCACGGTGAAAGTAACGGTTTTCTTAAGAGAGGATTTTGTTTTTTAGTTTTTGGCCCAGTCGAGCTTGATAAAGACTTTGCCTATCCGAGATAGTTGATAATCTTGATTTGGAGTTTTAATAAAGGAAAATACCACTAGCTGCGGCATTTAGAACTTCCTTGATGTTATTTTCTTAAGAACACCATGGTAAAGATATGAGTAATGTTTTGCCTTTGGATAGATTATGACCATGGCAGTTTCTGAGCATTTCCTTCATACGAAGCCAAGCATCGGTTAGAGATTCATTTTCATGTTGAGAAAAGGCTTGGATTTCTCCGAGGAGTCAATCGAAAAGAGCTGGGGAGAATCGGCTAATGAATGCGGTTTGAAGTTCATCCCATGTTTTGATAGTTCCTTCGTTGAGTTCGTCCAACTAAGTTTTTGCTTCTCTAGTGAGTGATAGGGGAAACATCATCATGCAGACAGTTTCGTTATCGGTGTCTCTATATTTAAACATATCACATATTTTGAGGAATTCGTGAATGTGTTTGTGAGGATCAGTTTTGGTTCTACCATCAAATTGGTTTCCTTTGATGCGAGTCAAGTGGTTACCTTTAATGGCAAATTCGTTTGCGGTTTCATGAATGGCAATTACAGAACCGAGAGTCGGAGCGACAACACGGTTGGCAACCCACATCATCATCCATTGGATCATAATTTCGAAGAATATCAAGGAAGTGACGAAAATAATTGATGTCGAGAATAGGCGGATAGACAGTTCTCGGGTGTTGATTTGGATTGTTTCTTTGTTCGAATGGAACTCTTCTGTTTCGTCGGTGAAGTCTTCGATTCAGAGTACGTTCAGGTTCAGGTAATGGTTCAACAAGTTCAGAGTTGGAAGCACGTGTATGCATCCAAGGGAGAATTTGTTTGGGTCAGTTTGCCAAAAAACTGTATGGCGATTTGAAAAAGGGGAATGTTAAAAATTATTTTTAAAGGTTTGATTACATAACAGCTTTTGAAATCCCCAGCAGTGGCGCCAAAAACTTTTGATGTGTTTCGAAAGCTTTAAATTTATAAGACTAAGATTACTGGTCATTAGATGGAAACACACGGGTCAAAATATAACCCACGTATGTAGTACAATCTTTTTAGGTAAGACCAGGTCGTTCACAGGGATTTGTGTAGTTTTCGAATAATCAGAATAAAAATAAAAGTTAACAGATTTAAAGTAAACTGGACTGGATTCAATAATGATAAAGATGACTACTCGGATAATTTCATATAATTCATAAGCAATGGTGATAGTTACGATCTTAGACTTAGGACTTTAATTTATAAAAAGTATTTTCTCGTCAGAAAACGTTTTCACAAATTAACTTGCTTAACTTAAGACTTATATTTAGTTAACTCGATCAAATGTGTCACTCAAATAATCAGTTACTATTATATCAAATCTATTTTGTTTATCAAATAACGCAAGTGGATTTCTCATCACAAACGATAAAGATCGTAGACAAATCTATAAAACTATATAGTTCACCTCGGGTCTTTCGACCTATACCTGTGTGAGTATATAATCAAAGTTGATAAGATTGGACACGATAGAATTTTAACATAAGCTTAAGATTAACAAGATCGTAATTATACCAAATGCCTATTCATTATATTATTTTCATTGAGTAGTCATGAGAGATTTCGCCTCTCATGACTATGAAGTTCATAACAAAATTAGGAAGATAAACAAGAAACATACTATATTCGGGTAAGAATTTGGATCAAACTCTACCCGTAACAAGTATAGAATCTTAATACAACCTTTTATTCTTCTAAAAATTATGATGTTCTTCTTCGTTCTTTGTGGTTTGATCTTCAATCTTTAACTTCAAGTGTTTGTAAAGTGAAATGATAGATGAGAGGATTGGAATGATTTGAGATAGAGATTAATATGATTGAAGGAATGATATTGGATGAGAAATTCATCCTCTATTTATAGACTGAGTAGGAGTCAAAGTGCGTCGCACAAGGATATTTGTACGGCACACTTTGGCTAGGTCGGTGGGAAATTCATTAATGCTACTAGGATGTGCGGCGCACAAAAGAATTTGTGCGGCATACTTGGTGAGTTAATGCAGTCTTCATTTAATTTCATTTAATTCTTGGACTCGGTATGAAGTGCGGTGCACAAAGGGAATGTGCAGCGTACTTATGGTCTTTTTCAGCTTTGGCCCTTTCTTTTCTTCTATCTTGCTTTCCAATAACTATAAACACTTATATTTGTTCTTTTTTAGCTCGAGATGACTTCGGGTGACTTCAAGTGAACCTGTACATAATTTATGCTATTAAGTATCGAGAGTTCACGAGAAATGATAAATATATATAAATAACTCCGCCAAAAACATGTATAATTAAGGCGTTATCAAATCCCTTCACACTTAGCTGTTGCTTGCCCTTAAACAATTAAAGCGAGAAAAACAAGATCATTTATCGTGACGTAGAGAAAATTTGGGTTTAACACGTGTTTATTGGTTTAGCTAACTTTTCAGGCATAGATACATAACTGAGCACCTCACAAAGGAATGTGTTTGATTTTTAATTCACTCGAGCTACTCAGATAGGGTTTATAATTATGATGACACTCAGATGCGCATACATAATCTAGATAGCTACTATAGGCTTGTACAAGACACATAAACATGACCGATGAGGCATGAGCACCAAACAAAATCTCAAAGGGGCAGAACTTGATACTGATGAGGATGAATAGCATATACTGATCTCTTATGCCAAAGCTTAAGCCTTAAACTTTAAACTTTCTTTTCTTCTCTCTTTTTTACACCTTTGCGATAACTAAGGCTGGCACGGAACTTCTTTCTTTCAACTATGATTTATTTAGCGGAATAACACTAAAAGGGAGTGATGCAGATATAAGAGCTTACTGGATTTATTTTACCTCATAATATATGATTTTGTCTATAAATTAATCTCATTGCGGTCTAGTAAATGATGATCAAGCACAAGTTCTAGAGCTACTAAATTACCGGCTCACTCGAATATAATTTTCAACCAATACCATTGCTCCAGAAAAGGCGACAAATTTCAAATACATAGCCGTAACAACGGATGAGACACTTGCAATTGCATTCAAACCTTAACTCGAACAAGCTAAAGGCATCAATTATATTAGGTACCAAGGGCGGGTACCCGAATTCTTTTAAGGCTTTAAATTCTCACAATTTAATGGACTAGTTTTGTGTTAGTTATAATGTCAATCCAGTTGGATTTGCCTTACTAAGAACATATTTTATATTTAAAAGAAAAGCATATATATTAATATTTTTTCATAAATATCAGTTGAAAATTAATTGTTTACAGGGCAAACATGAAGGGATATGATTAATTTTTCCTATTTGGCTCTCCTCCACACTTAAGTTGAACATTGCCATCAATGTGATAACTGATAAACTAGAAAATAAGGAAAATTAAGGGAAAACGATACTTACCAGGGCATAGAGAAATGTAGTTGCGAAAGAGCTATCCTTAAGCATACGTCATAATTTTCCAGGCTTAAGCTATATTACCTACATAAGAGAGAACATACAAAAGCTCACAAAAAGAAAATATTTTTAGTTTTTTTAGAAAATAAAAATAGAGTGGAAGAGGGACTTCTCCATACTTTAATAAAGCACGGGTTGCCTCCCGAGAAGCGCTTAATTTTTAAGAGAGTCGTTACCTAGACTCTTGCTTCTAGAGTTCATTCTTTC
>BQNB010087324.1:0-21486 GCA_026074375.1 Tanacetum coccineum
TATTATGGAATCATAGACATCATCTTTCCCTTTTAACATATAAACCCAGGCTGCTCTAGAGTAGTCATCAACAATAGTCAAAAAAATTTTGAAACCATCTCTGCTAGTGATTTTATAAGGACCCTAAACATCAAGATGTACTAATTCCCCAATTTTAGTTGACTTGTGATTACTTAGAGGAAATGGTTCTCTAGTTTGTTTAGCCTTGTTACAAGTATCACAAAGATGATCAGAGGTAGGATAACTATCTAGATTAAGAGTAGTTTTGAGAACATCAAGGACTTGATCAGCAAGATGACCAAGTCTTTGATGCCAAAGAGTCTTAGAAACAAAACAAGAAGCAATACAACTATTGGAAACAATATTACACGCATTGTCCACATCAAACAAATAAAGGCCATTATATTGTTTACCAATCCCCACAGTCCTGTTTTCCTTTAAATCCTAAATGTAACAATTACTCTCATCAAAACCAACAAACAACTTGCTGTCTCTTGAAAGCTTATGAGCAGAAAGAAGACTGAGAGTGTACTCAGGTACCACAAGAACATCATATAAAGTTACTTCATTATTTATTTTTAAATCTCCAATTTTAGTAATTAAAGCTTGAGTTCCATTAGGATGACCAACTGTTAAACCTAGATTTGAAACATCTATAACATTTGATAAACAATTTGCAGAGACTGTCATATGTTGATTTGCAACAATCCAACCCACACTTATATTTCCAATGATAAAGTATATGTTTCCATTAAAATACCTTTTGAAATTTAGATTAAATTTAACACTGCCATTAAAAAAGGTTCCCTTGATATTCATAAACTTTTTACCTGCCATATTAGCATTTGCAGTAGAGACACCATTTTCATTCAAAAGATTCATAAGCCTTGCGAATTGTTCACTAGAAAGAGAGACAAGAGAGTTGCTAGTAGTAGCGTTATTGCTACTCACACCATTAGAATGAAGATCAGCAGAAGCATTATTACTAGTCACATGTCTAGAATTAGAATTAAAATTCCTTTTAACATAACCAGCAGGTTATCCAACAATTTCGAAGCATCTATCCAAAATATGACTAACTTTATTGCAATTAGGGCATTTCAAATTAGGATTAAGCCCCATGTTATTAGAATTGGAATTACCAGATCCGTTATGGTTGTTATTGTTATTAAACATCTTCTTATTATTGTCAAAAGTTTTGTCCACAAATGCAGTTGCAGCAGGTTTAGTGGTCCTAGTAGAAGAGATATTCCTATGAGACTCTTCACCACTAATTACTGCAAAAGCAGTTTTAACACTTGGTAAAGGGTCTCTAGTAAGGAGGTTACTTCAAATAGCCAAATAACTCTAATCTAAACCCATAAGAAACTGCATCAACTTAATAAGTTGATTATGTTGGTCAAAGTGTTTTGCAGCATCACAAGTAGAAGGAGGCAGGCTAACCATAGCATCAAATTGTTTCCAGAAAGAGTTCAAATTATTATAATATTCAGCAAGTGAGGTATTATTCTAATTTAACGAGTTTATAATTTTATGCAAATTAAACACAGCAGAGCCATAAACCTTATCATAGGTTTCTTTTAGATCATTCCACGTCTCAAAAGCAGTTTTAGCATATATGGCACTAGCAAATAAATCAAAACTTAAAGAATTAAGAATCCAGGTAACAACAACAGAGTTACACATATCCTACTGATTAGCACGACTAGGATTATCAGATTCTCTTTTATAGGTTCCATCAATAAAAGCAAGTTTGTTATGATTTCTTAAAGCAAAAGTCATGGCTATACTCTACATTTTATGTTAGCCTTAGTTTTTAGTGAAGTTGGCGTCTTACACGTGAATTGGACTAGTTTTGGACACTGCGTGTCACGCAGGGGTCATTTATATTAACTAGGAATAGTTAGCTTTTTCTTTTAGTATAAATACCCCTCATGGCTCTCCATGAGGGGTGATTGGTGAATCATTGTGTATCTTCTCATCTTTCTAATAAACTTATATTTTTCTCTCAACCCTCTCTCTACTTTCTCTCACTACAATATGTCTCATATTATTTGGTTTGATCAATCTCGACCCCCCGAATAGGTGAATCGTAAAGCCGTTCAATTGGTATCAAGAGCTAACCGGGGGTGTATTGTATTCGTGTGTGTTGTGTTTAGTGGTTTCGTGGTGGCATTCTCAAGCTTCTTGGATTCGGTTTCCTTTTCATATCCTATTTGGTCACGGCTTGCTTTTTATAGCTTATTATTGTGGTGTAAAAAAAAGCTTATTTGTGGAACGAAACAAAGATAAACTTGGCTGAAAAAAAAGGAGTCGTACAAAGGTGCATTTAGGTGTTTGATATTTTGCCGAGCTGAACAACTCCACACCTTGGAGTCGAACAACTCATCTGTCGAACAACCTTGAAGTCGAACAACACGAGTATCGAACAACTCAACAACAAGAGGAGTCGAACAACTCAACAACAAGAGGAGTCGAACAACTCAATAACAAGAGGAGTCGAACAACTCAACAACATGAGTATCGAACAACTCAACAACAAGAGGAGTCGAACAACTCAACAACAAGAGGAGTCGAACAACTTGTATGTTTGTATACCGAACAACTCAAATCCTTTAAGTATCGAACAACTCGAATCCTTTAAGTATCGAACAACTCAAATTCTTTATGTATCGAACAACTCGAATCCTTTGAGTATCGAACAACTAGGATCCTTTGAGTACTAAACAACTCAAGACCCTTTGAGTACCAAACAACTTGATTTCAAGTATGTACCGAACAACCCAAACCGAGTTAACTCGATATTTATCGAGTTGACTCGGGTCAACTCAAATGCGTCATTAACGAGTCATGATCAAACATAAATGAAAAAGATGAGTTTTATAAAAACGTGGGCCGTAAGTGGTTTGAGTTGGTAATGGGCTATGTTGTGTTATGATATTGGGCCTGACACAATGTATGGTTTATCTATTTTGGGCTCGTGTTGACGGATTAAGCCGGGTACTAAAAAAACATCTTGACGGGTAAAGTATAAAAAACCGGGGTTTTATTACTCGGACGGCCGTTCTTATGGTATATTTTTTTGAGCCGATATCCGTTAACGATCATAACAACATCAAAAATTTACGAACAACAACACAACAAACAAAATACATTACACTAAATACGATCCTTATCAAAATTCACCTTCATTCATAAAGGCTATTACTGATTTTTAATGACTACAGAGACTTTGTATGATGTTGCATATTTAGGATTGAAGTAGCCTCTCACGGAGAGTATACTTATTTCGTCTTTGGTTCTTTCTACCTCCTCAACGAAGATGACTTGTTTGGGTATATACGGTTTGTGATGAAGACTTGGATATCTAGTTGCTTTTGTGATTCTTTCTCCCTATACCCACAAAGTAACTATCACTTTAAGAAGTTACATTGTAGTACTCAGTGTCTCACGTAGTTGAGGAGATTTCAAGTGGTGATGTATTTTTTGTATACTTTTGGGTGAGTATATGGTACATAGAGATTTGCCTCTGCACCGTTTCTTCGTCACGCGAATAGTACAAGATTAAGGCACAAGTCTGGGATTTTGCTTCAATCAGTAGTCATCAGTATTAGCCTACAGAATAGATAAGGGGATTTAGTTTGGGTTTATCAAGAGAGATTTGTAAAGAGAGTACCGACATCTTCTCACAGAGTATTGCTTATGCAATCACGAGTTATAAAGCTAAGTAAGTTGTTCCAATTGGCATAAGATGTACACATGAGTAGGATAATTCCTCAGTTAGTCATCATCCTGGAGGGAGTAATGTGTACATCCGGTACTTAGTTGTTCTGATGTTACCATTTTGGCTACATAGAGGGATAAATTGCTTACACTCGGGACTTAGTTGACTTTGGTGTAGCAAGTCTTACCATGTCTTTTCGGGAGGGAGAAAAGTGCATTTCCGGGTCTTAATTGATTTTGGTGCTACGTTTTCAACTTCGGAAATGGGATAAAGTGTGTACTTCGACATAAGATGTACACATGAGTATGATGATAGCAATTCATACCATGTCTTTCCAGGGACTTCAAAAAGGGATAAAGTGTGTACTTCAAGACTGGAATGCTTCCTAAGTGAGACGATGTTGATGATATCATCCCTCCCTCAAGAACGGTGTATTAATTCTTATCAGTCTTAGGGGTGTCTATTTGGGAGGGAGCAGAAGAAGTTCAGAGCATAATTCATATCAAAACCGAAGTGTTTGACTTCATGGCTGCTGCAGGAGATCTAGACGACATAGAGGAAGTTGATGCAAACTGCATTTTGATGGCAAACCTGCAGCAAGCATCGACATCGGGTACTCAGACTGATAAAGCTCTCGTCTATGACTCAGACGGATCAACTGAGGTACACAACTATAACAATTGCTATGATAATGAGATTTTCAATATGTTTACTCAAGAGAGAACTTCTATGTCATCCTCAAACATTTCGTTCGTCTACAAGCTGAAGAAATAAAGCTGGAGTATTCAAGTAGATCGTCAAAGATATTCTCAAGGAATACTGGACTTCATTCTTATCATTTTTCTTTATTTTTGCTTGTAGGGAACATTGTAAACCAATTAGTGTGACGCCCATCTTTGGAGGGAGATTGTTAGCTCAATTTTAGTGAAGCTGGCGTCTTACACGTGAATTGGATTAGATTGTAGACACTCGTGTTACGCAGGGTCTTTTTTGTTACTAGGAATAGTTAGCTTTTTCTTTTAGTATAAATACCCCTCATGGCTCTCCATGAGGGGGGGTGGGTGGTTGTTTCATTTTTTCTTTTTCCTTAATTCTAATTTTCATCTTTTTGTGTCTTCCCTATCTTTTAATTTCTCTCACTAAAACTACACAATGATCCATCTAGTTTATTTTGATCAACCAAGACCTCCCGAAAAGGTGTTTATTATCCTTGTCAATTGGTATCAAGAGCTAACCGGGGGTGTATTGTATTCGAGTGTGTTGTGTTTGTGATTTCGTTTTTTTTGTGCTTAATGGTTCGGCGTATTGTGCTTAATGATTCGGCTTAATGATTCATTGTGCTAGTCAAGGTGTTTGATGTATTGCGTGAAACTGATCGTGTGAAGAACCACCCCCCCCCCCCCCCCCCCCCCCCAGATCGAGTATATTCAAGGGTTTGGACGAACGAGCAAGCTCCTTCAACAACGAACTAGTGTTGGTTCTGGGTTTTTTTTTGGATACCGAACTTGCAGAAACCCTTCAATGATCGAACTAGAGTGATCGAACTAGGAGTGATCGAACTAGGGGGATCGAACTAGGAGCATCGAACTAAAGGATCGAACGAGCGGAAAATTTTCGATGATCGAACGAGCGGAAAATTTCAATGATCGAACGAGTTGATCGAACGAGATGATCGATCGAGTTGATCGAACGAGTTGATCGAACGAGTTGTTCGAACGAGTGGATCGAACGAGCTGTTCGAACGAGTGGATCGAACGAGCTGTTCGAACGAGTGGTTCGAACGAGCTGTTCGAACGAGTGGATCGAACGAGCTGTTCGAACGAGCGGTTCGAACGAGCTGATCGAACGAGTGGAATCGAACGAGCGAAGAAAAGGGTTTCAGTAAAACGGACATAACTTTTGATCCGTAAGTCCGTTTAAGGCCCGTGACCTCTCAAATCGAAGAGAAAAACGAGACGGATCACGCTACAACCAGCCGAAGGCAGGTTAAGGATTTTTCGAAGCCCAAAAACATCGTTTTCTATGAGAAATTGACATTTTTCAGTTTTTTTGGAATTTTTCGCCGCTGATTCCGGATCAAAACACTCACGGTTTTTTCTTGATTTAGTAAAATCCCGTAAATGTCGATTTGTTTTACGGTTTAAGTCATAGACGTGTAAAATCCCGTGAATGTTAATCCATAACAACAACACAACAAACACAATACATTACACTAAAACGATCCTTATCAAAATTCACCTTCATTCATAATGGCTAGTATTGAATTTTAATGACTACGGAGTTATTGTCCGATGTTATTTATCTGGGATTGAAGTAGTATTTCATGAGGAGTGTACTTATTTCGTCTTTGTTTTTCGTCAACGAAGATGACTTGTTCGGGCATATACGGTTTGTGTGACGTCTTGTTGTATCTAGCTAACTCATGTAAGGAGTTACATTATAGTACTCACGGGTTATAGCTATCACTTTAAGGAGTTACATTGTAGTACTTAGTGTCTCACGTAGTTGAGGACTTTTTCAAGAGGTGTTGTATTTTTATATACTTTTGGGTGAGTATATGGTACTTAGAGATTTGCCTCTGCACCGTTCTTCGTCACACGGACAGTACAAGATTAAGTCACGGTCGAGGATTTGCTTCATTCTCGGGTTCGTTCGCAGTGGGTTGTCTCCTATACTGTGGTATCAGTATTTGCTACTAGATAGTAAGGGATTTTAGTTTGGGTTGATCAAGAGAGGAATTGTAAAGAGTAGTACCGACGCTTCTCACAGATGCATTGCTTATGCAATCACGGCTATCGAAGTACAGTAAGCAGTTCCAGGTTGGTCATAAGATGTAAATGTGTAGGATGTTTCCTCAGTTAGTCATCATCCTGGAGGGAGAAATGTGTACATCCGGTACTTAGTTGATTTTTTTGTTTTGACTGTTCCATCTCGACTATATAGAGGGAAAATTTGCGTACACTCGCGGACTTAATTGACTTTGCATGTAGCAATTCATTTCTGAACTTTCCTGGAGGGAGAAATGTTCAACATCCCAACAGGATGCACATCAGTCACTTGCTCGGGCTTATAAAATATGCCGGAGATTTGTCGAAAGAGATGATTAGTGCTTCTACTTGTTACTTTGGTGTCACGTTTCGTCTTCGGATAAAGGGTAAATGTGTACTTACTGGGTCTGAATTCATTCAAGACTGGATGCTCCTACGCGAACGATGTGATGATTATCTTCCCTCCCTTATGATCGGTGTACTAAATTCTTTCAGTCCAAGGGGTGTTGTTTGGGAGGGAGCTGAAGAAGTTCAGGAGCATAATTCTTATCAAACGGTCGAAGTATTCGGGTAAGAGAAACTTCAAGGATTGACAATGAGATGCAGATTCTGACATACTTCAGACTGACCAGAATGCTAGAATATGAAGCAATTCTAGGACATGCTAAATTCAGAAACTTGTGATGACCAGAAGTGTATGAGAAAGTTTTTGAAGTATGTCAGGAAGTTATGTGCAAAAATCAATCAAAACCGGTGTTCGGTAGAGAACAACCTTCTATGTATCCTCAAACATTTCGTTCGGCTACAAGCTGAAGAAATAAAGTGGAGTATTCAAAGTAGATCGTCAAGATTTTCTCAAGGGAACTACTGGACTTCATTCTTTCATTTTTCTTTATTTTTGCTTGCTAGGGGACAGTGTATCCACATTCAGTGTGAAGCCATCTTGGGAGGGAGATTGTTTGCCTCACTTTTAAGTGAAGCTGGCGTTCTTTTAATCGTGAATTGGATTAGTTTTAGACATGGTGTTAAGCAGGAGGTCGTTTATGTTAACTAGGAATAGTTTAGCTTTCTGTAGGGCCTTTTTCTTTTGTATAAATACCCTCCTCATGGCTCTCATGAGGGGGTGGATGGTTCATTTTTCTTTTTTCCTTAATCTAATCTTTCATCTTTTTGTGTTTCATCCCCTTCTTTACTTTCTCTCATTAAAACTACACAATGATCCATCTAGTCTATTTTGATCAACCAAGACCTCCCGAAAAGGTGTTTTTTATCCTTGTCAATTGGTATCAAGAGCTAACCGGGGGTGTATTGTATTCGAGTGTGTTGTGTTTGTGATTTCGTTTTTTTTTGTGCTTAATGGTTCGGCGTATTGTGCTTAATGATTCGGCTTAATGATTCATTGTGCTAGTCAAGGTGTTTGATGTATTGCGTGAACCGATCGTGTGAAGACCGATCGAGTATATTCAAGGTTTGGACCGAACGAGCAAGCACCTTCAACAACCGAACTAGTGTTGGTCTGTTGGAACCGAACTAGCGAACCCTTCAATGATCGAACTAGGAGTGATCGAACTAGGAGCATCGAACTAAAGGATCGAACGAGCGGAAAATTTTCGATGATCGAACGAGCGGAAAATTTCAATGATCGAACGAGTTGATCGAACGAGATGATCGATCGAGTTGATCGAACGAGTTGATCGAACGAGTTGTTCGAACGAGTGGATCGAACGAGCTGTTCGAACGAGTGGATCGAACGAGCTGTTCGAACGAGTGGTTCGAACGAGCTGTTCGAACGAGTGGATCGAACGAGCTGTTCGAACGAGCGGTTCGAACGAGCTGATCGAACGAGTGGAATCGAACGAGCGAAAAAAAGGGTTTCAGTTAAAACTGACAGAAACTTTTGGATCGGAAGTCCGTTTTAGGCCCGTGACCTCTCAAATCGAAGAGAAAAACGAGACGGATCACGCTGTAACCACCCTTTAGCTGGTTAAGGATTTTTCGAAGGCCAAAAACATCGTTTTCTATGAGAAATTGATGTTTTTCAGTTTTTTTGGAATTTTTCGCCGCTGATTCCGAATCAAAACACTCACGGTTTTTTCTTGATTTAGTAAAATCCCGTAAATGTCGATTCGTTTTACGGTTTAAGTCATAGAATTGTAAAATCCCGTGAACGTTAATTGCGAACAACAACACAACAAACACAATACATTACACTAAAACGATCCTTATCAAAATTCACCTTCATTCATAATGGCTAGTATTGAATTTTAATGACTACGGAGTTATTGTCCGATGTTATTTATCTGGGATTGAAGTAGTATTTCATGAGGAGTGTACTTATTTCGTCTTTGTTCTTCGTCAACGAAGATGACTTGTTCGGGCATATACGGTTTGTGATGAAGACTTGATGGGTTAAAAAAATTTTCTTTAAAGGGGCTATACTCGATGTAAGGAGTACATTGTAGTACTTACGGGTTATAGCTATCACTGTAAGGAGTTATATTGTAGTACTCAGTGACTCACGTAGTTGAGGAGTTTGTCAAGAGGTGTTGTATTTTTTATTATATTTTGGGTGGAGTATATGGTACTTAGAGATTGCCTCTGCACCGTTCTTCGTCACACGGATAGTACAAGATTAAGTCACAAGTCGAGGATTTTGCTTCATTCTCGGGTTCGTTTCATTGGGTTGTCTCCATCAGTGGTCATCAGTATTAGCCTACAGAATAGATAAGGGGATTTAGTTTGGGTTGATCAGAGAGAATTGTAATGAGAGTACGGACATCTTCTCACAGAGCATTGTTATGCAATACGGGCTATATGAAAAGCTATGTAAGCAGTTTCCAGTTGGCATAAAGATGTCTACACAAAGTGTAGGATGATTCCTCAGTTAGTCATCATCCTGGAGGGAGAAATGTGTACATCCGGTACTTAGTTGATTTTTTTATGTTACCGTTTTGATGTTACCTTTCTCGATATATAGAGGAAAATTGGTACACTCGGGACTTAATTGACTTTGGTCGCGTAAAGCAATGCATTCGCACTTTCCTGGAGGGAGAAATGGTCACTTAAAGGCATGCACAACAAGTTTCACTTGGATCGGGCTTTATAAATTATGCCGGAGATTAGTACGAAGAGATGATTAGTGTTCAACTTGTACCTTGGTGTCACCGGTTTCGTCTTTCGGTAAAGGGAAAAATCGTGTACTTTGGGCTGAATTCAATCAAGACTGGGATGCTTCTCTAGTGAGACGATGATTGATGATATATCCCTCCCTTAAGATCGGTGTACTAATTCTTCATCAGTAAGGGGGTCTGTTTGGGAGGGAGCAGAAGAAGTTCAGAGCATAATTCATATCAAAGCCGAAGTATTCGGATAAGAGAACTTCAAGGTTCGGATAAGAGAACTTCAAGGATGACAAGTGAGATGCAGATTCTGATAAACTTCAACATGACCAGAAGTGCAAGAAAATGAAGCGTTCTTAAGACATGTAACTAATTCAAAAACTTCATGATGACCTGAAGCGTATGAAGAAAGTTTTTGAAGTCATGTCAAGAAGTTATGAGCAGAAATCCAATCAAGACCGGGTTCGGTAGAGAAAACTTCTATGTCATCCTCAGCAGTATGTTCGTCTACAAGCTAAAGAAATAAAACTAGAGTATTCAAGTAGATCGTCGAAGATATTCTCAAGGAATACTGGACTTCATTATCATCATTTTTCTTTATTTTGCTTGTAGGGAACATTGTAACCAATTCACGTGTGACGCCATCTTGGAGGGAGATTGTTAGCCTCACTTTTTAGTGTAGCTGGCGTCTTACACGTGAATTGGACTAGTTTTGGACACTGCGTGTCACGCAGGGGTCATTTATGTTAACTAGAAATAGTTAGCTTTTTCTTTTAGTATAAATACCCCTCATGGCTCTCCATGAGGGGTGGTTGGTGAATCATTGTGTATCTTCTCATCTTTCTAATAAACTCATATTTTTCTCTTAACCCTCTCTCTACTTTCTCTCACTACAATATGTCTCATATTATTTGGTTTGATCAATCTCGACCCCCCGAATAGGTGAATCATAAAGCCGTTCATTTTATAATTTTCAGTTCCAGTTAACTTTATAGTCACAATAGGTGAACCACTAGTATCATGAGTATGCAAATAAAGAGGATCACCAAAGGATAAATTAAGATCAAAAGAAGAGCTAGGAGCAGTATTAATATCATCTCCAACAACCATGATTAAATAAGCAAAGAGAACAAATTATAAAGATAAGGGAAGAGAAGATAGTTCCCAGGCTTTCACACCACTTATAGTGGCAGATCAAGGGTAGACCAAGCACTCACAATTGCAAGATCATAAAATAAGAGATTCAAGAAAATAAAAAGAGGTGTTACAGAGCATATATTGCAGCGGAAGAAGATGAGTCTTAATTGTCTTTGATTCACTTAGTCAAAGAGCAATTAAGATTTGAAACTCCTTAGCCCTTCCTTTGATTTACTTAGTCAAAGGAAAAATAAACCAGATCCAATGATCAATCCCATAAAAGTATCCCCAAAAATTAGGGTTTTAGATTCAAACCCTAATTTTTTTAGATCCAACAAGAATACCACGAGAAATCAATAGCCTTTTCAACTAATCGATTAAAAAAATATTCCAATAGAAGATTAGAATACTTGAAGAGCAAAAAACCCAGAAAATAGCAAACCCTAAAAGTCAAGAATCGATCGAATAGATAGCCTATTGCTCTGATACCATGTGCGATGGTATCAAAAACAATAGCAGATGCTTTTATTAATCAATCAACCAATCTGTTACAAGATGAGATTATCAACCAAAATACCCAAACTGATGTAACATCAGATTATTATCTAAAAGATAATAATCAAACGATTACAAGATAATATGAGAGTGATTAGAGAATGAATTGGGAGAGATTAGGGTTTTGATCATATGATCGTGTGTATATTGATCCCTTTCTCTTCTTTATATAGAGGCAGAGGTTCCAGATCTTCAACTATTAACTGTCATCAATCTTTGGATCACAAAATTCATAGCAAGTTTGTAGTATCCACCTTTGGCCCCTCAAACTTTAAGCCTGCAAAACCAAAAAATACTAGATACCAAAGAGTAAGAAACTAGCACAATAGGACTTATTTAGATTAGAATACAAGCAAGCTATTGCTTATTTGAACATTATCTCATTGATAAACACAGTTTTCCAAAATCACGATTAGTGTCAACCTATAAGATCTTAAAGAAACAAGCATTTTTCTGTTGTTTTTGTATTACAGAATCATATGGAAGAACCAAAGGAACGTCCAAACAAGCCGGAGAGGTCAAATAATAAAAACAGTACGAAACAGTTTGATGTTTATAATGTTGCTTCTACTCCAAGGCAGCAGCAGGTCAAGAAGGATATCGCCGAAAAGCTATATCAAGTTCTCGGTTCTTATGAGTCTAGTATCATTCAAGAAATTGATAAGTGCAAGGTAAGTGTATGTAGATTGTAATGTTCATACATATGTGTACTTCTTATATAACTTCGTACATTTTTATAAGCAACAAATGCTCAGAAATCCGCAAAACGCGTATATAAACTATGTAACTTGTCAATTTTTGTTATTCTGTTTAGCTTATTTTATTCTATTAAAATACAAACCTTTCAAATTTCGACCTTTATGTGTATTTTGTTAAAAAACGTAAGGATAAGATGGTCACAAAATACACACAAAAGTCGAAATTTGAAAGGTTTTTGTTTTAATTGTAAAAAAAAGAAAGAAAACTGTACATAGGATAACACATGGACTATATAATTTATTTTTGAAAAGAGAACTTTACCGGTAAAGTTAATTTGAACTTTAGAGGATCTTTATCCTTTATTTTTTGTTGCTATTATCCCTTCTTTGAACAAAGGCAATATAACTAACATGTGCCTCTTTGTTATTTCATAACTTAATTCTAAAACAGAAAGATGAAATTCGCAAAAACAGCGATATAATGTGGTTTTCGAGCTGTGATAAGCGAAGGGAGTGGAAGAAACAATATATCAAAAATGTTGAAAAAGATCTTGGAAAAGTGGATCATGAATTACCAATGACATCGGTTCCAAGAACCGATGTTGGTTCCTTCCCTGTGACAAAAAATGTTCCTGGATATTGGAGTGCAAGTACGCCTATAAGCTGCTTGATCTCATTTTCTTTTATCCAATTACGATTTTAGAAGAAGCTTAGATCGATATATATTTGAGTTTCACACTTTTATTTTGTTTTGTTCCATATTTTACTGTTGCCCTTAATTATTCTTGATTGGTATTTGAATATAAAATACCCTAGTGTAAATAAAGTCTCTGAATGCAACGTAACTTTTCTTGATCTCCTCTACAACAATGACATTTTGAACTTACATACTTAGGAAAAATATGTAAGTCATTGAAACAAATAGGCCGAGACTTTCTTGAAAAAGATAAGTGAAAAGCACTGATCAAAGAAAGTGAATGAAGTAAGAGTTGGTAGAAAATGAAAACAATTGTCAACTATATTGTTTCCTATCCTAATGTGAGATCGGACACATTCAAGAATATAAGATGACATAGGGAGTAAGGTGATACGATCCTGAATTAATATAATTTTTCATAATTATATTATTAATTAAATAGTTTATTTAGTTTCCTTTTATTATATTTCTTGGTGAAAAAGTTAAGCTATTAGGGTAAGTGTAGGATATCATTTATTATAAATAGGGCATTAGGATTGTAATTCTTATTATGTTGATTGAATAATAAGTATTGATTTGTTAATCAATTGGGGGTCGGTTTATCTCATTAATATAAACAATTAGGGGTCGGTTTATCCCATTAACATAAACCATCTATCTTGTTTATTTTTTTATATTTATTCTATTATTGATTCGGTTCGTATCAATTGGTATCAGAGCTGTTTTAATTCTAGGGTTTTAAAAAAATAATAAATAAATAAAATACTGTTCACTTGTCAGAATTACTCTTCCATCCGGATTTACTATTCACGAAAAAATCAAAGTTTAAAAACAACTATGATGGGCAAGAAAATGGCAGAACTTGAAGAAGATTTTTGTGAATTTAAGGCACACACGGAAAGAAGATTTGTTTCCTTGGACATGAGCATTAGGGCTTACCGACTCGAAAAAGATCAGAGACATGAAGAACAGATTCGAAGGTATGTTGAATTGAAGAATTTACTTTTCTCACTAATTCGGAAACAAACATCGCTTGTTAAATCACCTCCACAGGAAAACACTAAGGATCTAATGGCAAAGATCTTAATTTATGAGGATACAACAAAAATCATTGATACGGAGAAAAGTGGTAAAACTATGATAATTTGGAATGACCTATTGGTTGCATAAGGTTGTCGATTGGATGGCGACTATTACAACACCAATCATGGTGATGGCGGAAGATTTAGGGCAAAAATTATTCGACAATTCAGGTGAGGCTGCTATGGAGCTCGAATTAGAAAGGGAATCACATGAAAAAGGATTATGTGATGAACTTGTTGGACAAACTTATGTTCAAAAGGAGAATAGGTTTATATGGGACAATTATCAAGTTGCACGACACAACCATAACATGTCCAAGCTTGTTATGGAGATAAAGTGCATGCACGATACCTTTACTGGACGATTTTGGAGACACTTCTTGAGGCATGCTCAGTATAGGCATACGACATGGTTGGAGCATAATAATATTTTTGACCCTATGTTGTCATTTACTTATGATTAGCAAGCTGTGGAACTACAAGTTAGAATATGGGATCCCGGTATCACGTGGCTCAAGATTTTAAAGGAACACCTTGAGGACAAGGTGTTTTTGCTGGGCGAAGTATTGATACGATCTTGCATTAATATAATTTATCATAATTATATTATTAATTAATTATTTAGTTTCCTTTTATTATATTTCTTGGTGAGAAACTTAGGGTATTAGGGTAATTGTAGGATATCATTTATTATAAATAGGGTATTAGGATTGTAATTCTTATTATGTTGATTGAATATTAAGTATCGATTTGTTAATCAATTGAGGGGTCGGTTTATCTCATTAATATAAACCATCGGGGGGTCGGTTTATCCCATTAACATAAACCATCTATCTTGTTTATTTTCTTCTCTTTATTCTATTATTGATTCGGTTTGTATCAATTGGTATCAGAGCTATTTTGATTCTAGGGTTTTAAAAAATAATAACATAGTCTTGACCAACGAGCTCGGGGTGGTGGCCTATGGAGTGGTGGCTTGGACCCAAAGAGGGGTGCCAACCGTGACTAATATAGCCGTGATTAACGAGGACGTTGGTTCTTCAAAGGGTTGGGTATTGTTATGATCCCACATCAGCCAAGTATGGGATTGATTGATAGTTTATAATGTCTAGGTGTCCCCTCCTCCTTTGAGCTAGCTTTTTGGAGTGAGTTTTACACCTAGCTTATGAACCGATACGAGCCTAGTATGGGATAGGTTCGTATCATAAGGTTGTTATATGTTTGACACGTCTCTATTAACCCACGGGTATGAAGTAAATTTAATCTCGTACAATCAATGTGTTAGCATTTACGAGAGCATTAACGACTCCTGGAACCAAGTCCCTCAACTCATTCAGTGGTTAGCATAGTTCTTACTTAAACACAGATTTTGGTTTGGTTTGTGTTTAAAAAAGTGAGAAGATCACTACACTTTGTCATTTAACTTTGATTTGTTATTCCGCAAACAATCAGAGTAAATTTATTGATTTATTTCTAATAAAATTTTGAACGTTGAAATTTTTTGTTGTGTTTATTGTTTAAACTACTATACGTATTATTGTTTTTAAGTGTTTTAAACATACATCATATTATTATATGAAGAATGATTTAGTTTAGTTAATCTAACTTTATATCACTCTTAAAGGAAAAACATTTACAATTTCTTTGTTAGTTGGAAACAGATGTTTCAAGAAGAATTAGAAATTTTTGATAAATCGATCAACACTAGGTTTAATTGTAATTGATTGATTGTTTGTTTGTTTTTCTTCCAGGTTGATACAGGTACCGACAAGAAACGTTGCCATAATAGGCTCAACAAAGGGAGGATGGACTTGGAATATTAGAAACAGGTTCAGGAAGAACTTCTAATTTTGAAGAAATAAGATAAAATGCCAATTGATGGTGCACAAGAGCTTAACTATGTGGTACTTATCGATAAGCCATGGACAAATTTGTTTTTCCTTCACCCATCGTAATTCCCAAACTCATCTTTATGTTGAAATACAGAGAGCCTCGTCCACAGGATCCAACATGACAACAATAAACGGGCAGACGAAGTAAAATTATATCACGAAATTAGAAATGTCAACGATACAATAGATATATGCAAAGAGCCAGCAGAATGTGATGACGACCCTGATCCTTGGGAGATACATCGCGAACGGAGACGAAACATTGACAAACGATACAAACAACATCAACTGAAGGTAATTGGGTCTATACCTCTTTAAAGTTCGTCACTTGTTGGTCCATCATTTTATATATTACTAGTCATTTATCCATGTTTATATACTACTCCATCGTAAAGATTGTGTTAAGCCAAAGAGAGAAAGCTCGTACTATAAGAAAGGGCCAACTTATTCAAGAGTTGGATCGTTTAAGAAAGAATATCAAATGTATGGAGATGTCACTTGAAAAAATTTCTCCGCTGAGGAAGAAAGCCTATAAATGTGCTTATAAACATGGAGATCAAAAAAACGAGGTGGTATGTTATCTGCTCTAAAATAGTTTTCATATGTAACATATCTAGTGGATAATTGATCTTTGTTGTATATATTCAGAAATCAAGTTATATCGAGTACCAATCGCTCATGAAAATATGTGAAAGAACTAGCAAGCAAGAAGGGGAGGGTATACTCATGATCACCTGATTGAACATGTTGTCATTAAGGCAGCTTTTTGAAGTTATTTGCAGCAAATTCTGGCAGTTTTCAATCACCAAATTAAATAAGCTTTTACATGTATGTTGTTTAGTGCTTTTCATTGTAATTCCGCTAAATATTACTATGCTTTTGATTGATTGTTCTTTGTTCTCTTTTGAAAATCGAACATGATTTTATTACTAGGCAGTTAAAGAAATCGAGGACTGAAAACAAGTGCCAACAACACATAGCTAATGAGACATTGCAACAAATTATACTACTATAGCGAGCATTTTAATTCTTCGCACGTTATTAATTTGAAACTTAAGTATTGATGTTAAGTTTATTTTACTGATTGAAACAAAGCAAACTGCAAATTTAAGTGTTACAGGATGAACATGAGAAGAAGAATCTCATGTTGAACAATTTTGATTGTTACCATTTGACAATTGTTGTAACTTCATCTTTTATCTATCTATACTACATATAATACAAATTACACCTTCTTCTCAGATTAAATACCCTAAATAGAATTAAGTAAATCAAGTTGAATTAAAACATAGAATTGTGCACACTCTATTAAAATACAACCTTTCGCAGCATAAAACTCAACTGGATCAATATTAATGAACATATGAAAACAAAGAATTGTTTCGAATATTTTATTTATGTTCGATAGGGACATAATGTTACAAGTTAGATATGAAACTAAATAAAATCAACAGTAATGTTAATGTTCTTTTTAGAAAAACACCCATTAAAATCGAAAACATACACTGTTTATTTTTTTACACACATTACAAACTAATAAAACACACAAAGGTTAATACAATTTATATGCTAATGGTACATATGATTTTAAAAACCGAACTGGACCAATGGGTTCAACCGAAAATCAGTGTCGCCACCAGTTTGGCTAGCCAATAAAATCTGTACGAGAACAAAACAGAGAGGACCGGTCGAAACCGGTAAAAACTGGTGAATCGGGTAGCTCAGTTAATCAGGTCGTCATTATTATTTTGTTGGTGTCTGAACTTTAATCATAGGGTACCCGCCGCTGTAACGCGCGGGTACGTTGCTAGTGTACCATAACTTAAAGATGGTAAGTTCGGTTTTATATAACTCGCACGCCTAGGACTTATGTTGAAGAGTTACTTTTGCCTGAATGATGGTTACACCTTTATGTAGATCCGAACACAACACTGACAAAAACAATGATACGCTTCGATACAAAATTCTTGCGGAATACAATAAGCAAACCCAAAACATTTTTTAATATTAATTTAATGTGTTTTTTTATTTGAATAAATGAAAAAATTGGTCTCTTGAGTTGTCATATAACTTGAGTTAAGTTATGACAAAGTGTTTTTGTGTTTAGTTATAATGCTGAGGTAATAACACTTTTTGCTATAACACGACTTCAGGACGACTTCCTAGTGCTTTTAAGAGGAATGAACATTAGCTAGCTAGTGGGGTTGACTTTTTGTCCATTGTATTATATATTACTAGTCAATTAATCCACCATGTTTACATACTACTTGATCGTACTAGATTGTGTTAAACGAACTAGAGAAAGCTCGTACTATTAGAAAGGGCCAACTTACTCTAGAGCTGGATCGTTTGAGAAAGAATATCAAATGTATGGAGACGGCGTGTAAAAAAATTTCTTCGTTGAGGAAGAAAGCCTATAAATGTGCTTATAAACATGGAGCGCAACAAAATGAGGTGGTATGTCATCTGCTCTAAAATAGTTTTCATATGCAACATATCCAGTGGATAACTAACTTTTGTTGTATATACCGAGTACCAATCGCTCATCTAGTGCTCACAAGTGATAGCCTATTGTGATTCCTTGTCGCTACTACTACTACTACTTTTACCGAACATACCCAAAAAATAGCCTTGATAAGTGTACTAATTCAATTAACAATGCTTATATCTAGCATGAGTCTCAATCAAATATTGCCTCTTTATGACCAAATAACTCACCAGATAAATCTTTAAGAGTAAATTACATATTTTGTTCATCTGGTTTACACACATTCACATCTTTCATCCTTTTGTTTGAAACCGCTTGCAGCATCCATCCCTATGGTCAAAAATTCTTGCATCGTTAGTCCTTTTGGCTAGTGTTTGTTAGTTTTTTTTATTGCTAACCGCGTGCTAAAAACGTGAGGCCATTTTGGTCTTTTTACACATAATCATAAACTCATTTACAAAACAAAAAACATTAAACAAATATAAAAAAAAGTAAGAAGTATCCGGGTTTAAAGGTTTGGGAAGATAAGTAAAAGTTTGATTTAGGATTTGTTTTTGTTCATTGTGATGTTTGATTTTCGGTGATAGTGTTGATTTGTTATGTGTCTAGTTGTTGTTGTGTGTTTTTATAAAAGTTTAAGATGATGATTTATCCATGTATGTTTTGTTTAGAGTCCGTATGTTTTTTTGAGAATTGAATAATTAGTGAAGATAAATTGATAATGATGTATGTGTGTTTATATGAGTATTGCAAATGAGATAAAAAAGATGGTGATGGTTTTGATGTTTTTAGATTAAATTTGGAAAAACAATGATGCATTTACTAATAAATAAGAGGTTTTTTTTAGAACGAGGACTTGAACCCGCAACCATTTGGTTGGGGAGCTTTATACACAACATGGGATACCATTGAGACACAAGCCCTTTGGTACTAATAAATAAGAGGTTGAATATGACTATGTGTAAAAAGATCAAAATGCCCTCACGTTTTTAGTACGTGGTTGACTTAACGATTAAAACTCCCGGATATTGGCCAAAAGGATTAACGATGCAAGAATTTGCAACGAATGGAACATATGCCGCAAGAAATTTCAGAAAAGGATGAAATTTGTGAATGTGTGTAAACCTTATGTAATTATAGCCGCTACACCCACAAATAATAACCCAAGTTTCTCCCTAAAGTTCATATTTTTTTGCAGGGCGGATGATAATGGTGTCTTTTATGCAAATTTTTTTTGTGGCTGTGAAATATGACGGCCAAAAAATCTTGGTTGGGAACTTGACTTTGGACACAAAAAGCATAATTTTGGGCCTTTTTAAGTGTTTTTATATGGTCTCAATCCTTTAGGAATTAAGATCATCTAAAGTTCACATGAACTTTACCGGTAAAGTTCTCTTACAAATATAATAGTGGGCCTACTGAGGGACCCGGTTTACTTTATGTTTGTGGAAAAACTTTACCTGTAAAGTTCATATGAACTTTGGAGGATCTCAATCCTTTAGCTATATTTATTTGTTTACTTGTAATGCATTAACGTTAAGGGGTAAGAAAAAGGGGTTGTTTGGATGTTGGATAAAAATATGTAAAAGATGAGTTTGAAAAATAAAACTTTTTGAAAGACTAAATACCTTGCAAACTATGAGGTTTTTAGACGTGCGTTGACGATTTTGGACCATGAGGGCGGTGAAAAACGTGATGTTGAGAAACTACAACAAGCGTAAAACCCTAGTTCGAGGATGTATCTGTATCGCCCTGCTGGAGGACTATGGATGTACCCTTTGAGTCGTATGTAAAACCAAGCTTCTATGATATTTTTATCGGGCTGGCTCTATCACTTTTTATGATTATGGGGTGTTCTTATTACATCTAGCCTTAAGATTAGTTTTATTCTTATATTACAAAATGTCGTTTACCAATTCCCACTACACCAATAAAAACTTTTGGAGAGGGAGGTAATTTAGAGACGACTCAAGTTGTCGTTAAAAGAGCAATGGGCCCCATCATTTTTAACTTTTCTATGGTCAAACAATCAAAAGTAGGACCCTTACTTTTAGCGTCGACGGCCGTTATCGCAATAGGTTCACTCACAAATTTGTTTTGTTTTAATTATTTTTAGAAAACCACAAAATAAAAAATAAAAGCAAGCCAAACCGTTAGCGACGACAAGGGTCGTCGCTAAATGTATATTTTCATTTAAAAATATTTTAAAAACTATTTATAGTTGTTAAAATTAATTTTAAATTAGATAAATGTGTAATTTCATTTGAAAATGTTTTTAAAATTATTTATAATTGTTAAAATTAATTTTAAAAAATATTTTACTAAATTATTATAATTATTTTTGTAGTTGAAATGTGTCTAAGTTGTAAATGTAATTAATTATGTATCGTTGATATATCGAGAGCGCATACTAATTGCAGTTGAAATGTGTTTAAGTATGAGTCGAAAATATATGGATAGATTTGAAATGTTAAACGGGTGGGTCTTGATGATGTAAATATACATGAAATGTTAAACGAATATGTTAAACGGATGAGTCGAGATGATATGAATATGCAAAATATGTTAAATGGGTGAGTCAAGATGATATAGATATACGTGAGATGTTAAACGGTTGAGTCGAGATAATATGAATATACATGAGACGATAAACAAATGAGTTGAGATGATATGGCTAAATGAGATGTTAAGCAAACAATATTGATATATAATATATGCGGTCTGTTGGGCCAATTCAGAGCCCAATTATCCTTGCCTAAATTTAAACATAAATTAGGCTAAGTAGTTAAGACTCGTTGATAGACATCAGCGAGCAATGAAGGACTCGCTAAGTGCAAAGCCTCAGCGAGCAACCTCAGACGTATTAAAGTCAGAGACATCATCAAGGAAGTCGAAGATTACTTGAAGACTTACTCGTCAGCTGGGATGAATATCAGCTGATATGTAAATGGAATACGCTAAAGGTTCTAAGGAGAGTCATGGGTGGCAATACCCTGATAATCCTATTATCCTGTGAACAAGAACAAGTTGAGCTTGTAATTATCTCTAAGAGATGTTTAAGTGGGAAAACTCAATAAAGCATAATGGCGGGACAAAGTAGCGTTTAAGTTAAAGCCTTGTGAACAATTGGTAGAACTGTTCACAAAAGTATGGGCGGGATGTTTCCAAAAATGGACGTGCATTAAATGCAGTTGTACGTCAACTACAGGATGCTTGACACGTCGCAACTGCCCACACTAAGGATTCAACCTCGTGCCACTATAAATAGAGAATGTTGTAGGAGTAAATGTTATCGCTTTAATTATCGTTGTTATTATAGGCATTTA
>BQNB010087325.1:0-27948 GCA_026074375.1 Tanacetum coccineum
AAGGATATAGGTTATTGGTTACGCTTAGGGGTTTAATTAATGTGACTAGTTATAACCTAATGCACATGACCCATGACCCATGTTAATTACCCATTATCACCAGTCATGAATATGTCATAACATGAAACTATAAGCCACTACAACCCAATGTATATGACCCATATGATGTTAAATACCCATTAATGAATGTGACCAGTGATAACCTAATGCACATGACCCATGACCCATGTAAATTAGCCATTATCACCGGTCATGCATGGGTTCCATTACACTATAAGCCACTACAACCTAATGCACATGATTCATGACCCATGTTAATTACCCATTGTCGATCACCAGTCATGTATTGGTCGATAACATGACACTATAAGCCACTACAACACAATGCACATGACCCATGACCCATGTTAATTACCCATTGTCACCAGTCATGGATGTGTCGTAACATGACACTATAAGCAACTACCACCCAATGAACATGACCCATGACACATGTTAATTACCCATTGTCGCCAGTCATGGATGTGTCATAACTTGACACTCTAACATGTCTATGTTTATATACCATTTATCAATCGTTTGTAATAAAATTTTCGAACTTTTTCACAAAATTATTAGGAAATCCGTAGGAAAAACTTATAATTTCCTAGAGATTTACAACAAACATAACTTCATCCCCAAATTACCTTTTCCTCCAAAAACCCAATCTCAATTTTTCATTCCCCCCAAAACTAAATTGATAACTTTTTTTTTCATTTCCCCAATCACTTTCACCACCGGGCTTTATTCTTCTAATGAGCGGGATTATTTTCATCCTATTCTTATGAGCGGGATTATTTTAATTATTTCACTACACAGAAATCAAACACAAATACACAACTTTACTTTTTCCCTATCTCAATCAAGCACCCTGCCTTACTTCTTCTCCCTTCCACCACCGCCGTCACTACTAATGGTGAGTCATATCTCTTCACTTAGTTCCCTAACGCTTCTAATTGAAACTTATGGTTCGATATGTGTGTCTTAATTTTAGGGTTAATGTTTGTTTTACTTTTTAGGGTTGCACGCTTAATCTATGTATGTTTATTGTTAATTTTAGGGCTAATTAGACCTAATTGAAGAGAGGTTTATTTAATATCTTAATTAAGGAATTTATATAATTTGGCTGCTTAATTGTGTTGTTTATTACATGATTTGTAAATGTGCCCAAACATGGACTTATCTTTGTATAGATGGTTGATTTTTTCCAGATTAATAATTACTTCAAAAACAAGCAGACATGTATAATGTCCCTGCTGATGGTGATGTCGTTTATGAAGTTGAATCCAGAGGTGGGATGGGTTATCTAAATAGAGGGGTATTTAATTGATTTTTTAGAATTGTGTTTTAATTCTAAATAGAATTGTATTTAATTGATAAAGTTTTAAAATTTTCAAGATGGACAGGTTATTTGGTCTTCTAGTCCTATACAGGTGTGAGGAGTTAGTGTAAGAGATGAACCCGGTTCTGTGAAGAAAAGTAAACGTTACAAGAATAAGTTATCAACCATATTATTTGATAATTCGGTCACCAAGGAATTGGTGAAGAAGATGGAACTCTTGAAAAAACAAAAACCTACCCTGGAAAGCCTCCTAGTGCTGACTTTGTTCATGTACTGCTAAAACAAGTTATCGTTTCCTTCTGCTTGATTGCTTTTTCATAAAAAAATGAAAAGGTGATCATTGATAGTAAAATATCGAATAACATATTGATGACCAAACAATATGTATCGACTAGATTGTTTTTGTTTGTTTGAAGGTTATTACAAACTCGGGTTCTCTTTGGAAACCATCGAATTTTTCTAAGCTTCTTAAATCTCTCATTCCTCTAATCCGATCTAGGTTCCATCTGTTGTGTGAGAAGCTCCCCGAAAAAATGGTTGTGTCAAGTCTTGCTTAGGACATTTGAGATATATTTGTTGTGTATATATTGTGAGATAGTTAGTTTCCGTTAAAAAATATATATACTTGATCATGTTTGTAGGGGTGTATATATGGGCTTTCAGTTAGTATGCAACTCCATCTGTTCGTAAATTAAAACTCCTAGACGGATGGAGTATTTATCAGCTGAAGTTAGTTATGCTGCTAAACTTTTTAGGATTGTAGATTTTATTGTAACTAATAATACACAAAAATGATGCAGGGATTGCATATCATCTTGTTCCTGTCTAGACATTAGTGATGTGGCCTATACATGCCCTTTTAAATAAGTTACTAAAAGTCGATGTTCATGAAGAGGACGATGATATGAGTTGGGCTGCATTATTAAATTTTGGTTCGCGCAATGGGAATTTGGGTCGCTCACACTTTATTAAAGTAAGTGCATTTAGCTAGCCCTTCATTATTTCTATTAGTTTTACATGAATTTAAGATGACGAGGTACATTCTAGCTTAAAAGTAGGCTTTTTTGATATGTTGTTTTAAGGTAGTTATTGTTGTTTTTTTTGTTAATTAAGATTCTTGCATATCGCTTAGGTTCCACATATAAAACAATTACGGTCTTAGGATTGTGGTCTGGCGTGTGTTCTGATGGTTTTGAAAATGCTCGGTCTTAACCACTATGATCTTCAAGATTTGGAGGAGTTGTGTCGTATAACCAAGTATCTTCCTCTTGTCACTTAGTGTATAGCATGACTCTCATTTAGGTCTTTGTTGAGTTTCGAAAACGTGTAAAACCTTATTAGCTAGCTCATATTTTGTTTTTCACTTGACCAAAGAAATGATAGCAAAAGGACTTGATGTCAAAACATCTTAAAGGATGATATGTTTTACTTTTTTTGTATCCAAAATAGCAAACAATAAGTGTTCCTTAATTAACTAGTTGGACGCGTAAGCTTCTAAATAAGTCATTCATTAAGATATGCCAAGTATATTAATCTTCTGATGCAGTTATTGTTTAAGTCACTAAGCAGGTTCTATAAGTCGTGTGCACTAACAAACGGATTTGACGATCATTTTTTAGCTTCTAATAAGGGTGTTTGTTTTAGCTTATTCTTTGGTTTATGAGCTTATTTTGTTCCTTACTAGATTTATAAACAACTTTAGGAGGTGTTTGGCATTATGTATTTGATAATGTAAAATGGAATGATCAAAATCAAGTAAACAGTCGTAACAAAATGGGTTGCATGATATAATGCTGGTGTTTTTAGTTGTGGTATTTAGATTAATTCACTTCTGTAAGGAGTTTTATGTAAAATGACTTTTAAGTAATCTGAGATTCTGATCATATGCATCAGTGTTTGTGTCGCTAGTCCAAAATTGATTATGTGCCTAAAAATGACTAACAAATAGCCTAGTGGTAAGGTCATTGGTTTCCTCTTAAGAGGTCAAGGGTTTGAACCTCGCTAGGTGTGTATATTTGAGAGTGGCCAAGGAAGGGTTGGAAACGCTTCCATATGAAAATAAGCTTAGACAAACGCCCTGTAGTCTGAAAAGTTGTTGAAAAGTGAAATGTTGCCTTTTTATGGCAATGATTAAAAAATGGGAATTCTGCTGGTTCATTGATTCTGATACACTGTTCATTGTTTGTGGTTTTGTAGTATATGGACGGTGGATCTGACATATTTATTGAGAAAGTTATCTGTTCGAATCTTATTCTTCACCGTAACTATAGGTGTTAATCCAGATTTTTCAGTGGAGACGTTTTACAAGGTAACTTCCCTTGAATTGATTTCTGTAGCCTCTTTGAATTGGCTTGTTGGAGATCATTTGCTGGTGTAGTGTAGCGTTTATAAAACACACCACTAACCATATCCTTAATATGTACTCCAAAATTGTTTTGTTCTTTGCCGGAGCAGTTAGCCAATGATATAGGGAGACTAGATATGCTATTTCAGAGATCAATAGAAGAGGGAATAAAGATAGAGGTACAACCTAAAATTAGGAAACATAATGTTTTTCAAGTTGATTGTTTGGGCAGAGCCATTTGGTTTTTGATGTTTCTTACTAGATTTATTAATAACTAATAATCACTTACAAAAGGCAATGCCAAACACCGCCTTAGATGTTTGAAATAAGTACACACATTTTTCCTTGTTAACAGCACAGGTCAATTAAGGGAGAAGAAATTATCTTTTTGATCTTATCAGGAAAATTTATTGTGATTGCTTTAGTTGACCAGTGTATTTTGAGGTATCTTACGTACTTTTTAGTATACATTACATCCGTTGTTCTCGTAAAGAATTTAAAGGGCATGTTTTGTCTGCTATATATAGAAATTATTTTCGCAAATGTTTGAAAACTTGTATTATATTGTACACTTCATTTAAGAAGTTCTCTTTATGTTCTTGTGGTACCTAAAAAGATATTGCTGGCTTAACTTTGTAGGAAGTGCTGGCGCGAGAAATCAGATTGTAGTAGGCACAGGGTAGTATGAGGATCTTAATTGCGGGTAAATTTCATGTAAACTGGTAGTTACATTTGCAGCAGAAGAAAGTTTACTTCTAACTTCAATTATAATGCAAACCTAATTCCGTGAAGTCTAAAATGCCATTTAAATTATTCTATAGGCTAGCAATGTCAAGAAATGACCGATCCTCTTGAACTTGTATGATTAAATTCTCGTTTGCTTTGTTTTACAATTTGGTACTAAAGAGCATAGTTATGCAGGTCTCTTGTTAATCTTCATTTTATGCTACACTTGAAAGTTTGAAAGTTGAACTAATTTTTGGATACTAAAATCTTGCGCAGACGTTGCTAAGTGAACTATCCAATGAAGTAGGCTTCCCTGTGACAAACACGAGTTGTGTTATTTATATGTCTAATATTAGATTTTCATTTATGCTTAATTGTATGTGACTAAATAACCAAAAAAAACATGTTTTTTGTGACTAAATATTACAAAAGGCCATACAAACCTAAAATTCATATGTCCATTGGATGATCAATAGTCACACAACATACACATTTATTCACTTTAAACAACATATGGTCATACTTATTAACACTTTTGGCCACTTTATGCTTAATTGTATGTGACTAAATACAAAAAAATATGCTTTGTGTGACTAAATATTACAAAAGGCCATATAAACATAAAATTCATGTGGCCATTGGATGATCAATATTCACACAATATACATATTTATTCACATTAAACAGCATATGGTCACACTTATTAACACTTTTAGCCACTTTATGCTTAATTGTATGTGACTAAATAAAAAAAACATGCTTTGTGTGACTAAATATTACAAAAGGTCACACAATCATAAAATTCATGTGACCATTAGATGATCAATAGTCACACAAAATACACATTTCTTCACTTTAAACAAAATATGATCACACTTATTAACACTTTTGGCCACTTTATGCTTAATTGTATGTGACTAAATACCCAAAAAAACATGCTTTGTGTGACTAAATATTATAAAAGGCCACACAAACATAAAATTCATGTGGCCATTGGATGAACAATAGTAATAACAACTACGCATTTTTCACTTTAAAAAGCATATGGTCACACTTATTAACACTTTTGGTCACTTTATGCTTAATTGTATGTGACTAAATACCCAAAAAAACATGCTTTGTGTGACTAAATATTACAAAAGGCCACACAAACATAAAATTCATGTGGCCATTGGATGAACAATAGTCACACAAAATACACATTTCTTCACTTTACAAACGCATATTGGTCACTTATTAACATTTTGGACCACATTTATGCTTAATTGTATGTGACTAAATACCCAAAAAAACATGATTTGTGTGACTAAATATTAGAAAAGGCCACACAAACATAAAATTCATGTGGCCATTGGATGATCAATAGTCACATAAAATACACATTTCTTCACTTTAAACAGCATATGGTCACACTTATTAACACTTTTGGCCACTTTATGCTTAAACACACAATTTTGAAAATTTTTGAAGAATCTTTTGAGAAATTCTTGAAAAATTATGTTCAACATGTTTTGAAAAAACAATGTTACTTGAGCTCGAAAGACTTTGTATGTTCAACTCACATTTCTTCACTTTAAACAACATATGGTCACACTTATTAACACTTTTGGCCACTATATGCTTAATTGTATGTGACTAAATACCCAAAACAAACATGCTTTGTGTGACTAAATATTACAAAAGGCCACACAAACATAAAATTCATGTGGCCATTGGATGATCAATAGTCACACAAAATACACATTTCTTCACTTTAAACAGCATGTGGTCACACTTATTAACACTTTTGGCCACTTTATGCTTAATTGTATGTGACTAAATACCCATAAAAAACATGCTTTGTGTGCTTGTATAGTGTTTACAGTCACACTTATTAACACTTTTGGTCACTGTTTTTTAATGGATACAGACATGAACTCAAAAATGTGACCATAAACACCCTACGGTCGCATGACCTTTTGTCACACAAATTCGAAAACGCATGTGTGACTATATGTATATCGTCACACTTTTTTGGTGTAGCCAAATCCACTATTTGTACTAGTGATATGTGTGTTATAGAATCAAACAAAATATATGTGTGCCCATGTTAGAGACCATAGCTAAAAACTTGGCACCCTTGTCCCCTTGGCCACCAAGAAGCCGGATGGGACCCTAGGGGTCTCAGGATGCCTCTTTTTGTGTCGGTTTCGCTTAAAACTCAAAAACCTTGATCTTAAAATATTTCCCAAAGTTACTTAGTATTTTTATTCACTTTAAAAATACTTTTCCCATAACTTAGAGTAATTACACGACATACTTCCAATTTACACCTCCCAAAACTCATTTTGAACATTAACGAACGTGTCGGGACTCGTTTTCGGCACTACAAGAATCATAATCAACAAAATAAATCCGTCTAAAAAGAATTATTATACACAATAACAACATAAAATACTCAATCTCATTAATTCATCACCCTCAACACAGTACTTGTTCTAACATAAAATGACAAAAGTCAAATAGTCAAAGGACTAAATTAGAACATTAAAACTCATAAAAGGGCAAGGGCTACAACATACAAAGCGTATTGAGATTGATATTCATTTTGCTCGTGATTTGGTTGTTGTTGGTAAGTTTCGAGTTATGCATGTTACCTCTCTTTATGAGTATGCGGACATCTTCACCAAAGGGTTACCTTATGCTTTGTTTGAAGAGTTTTATATCAGTTTGAGCGTTGGGTGTCCTCCCGCTCAAACTGCGAGGGAGCATTGGTCGATATATATCATAGTGTTTTATTGTATTTGGGTTCAAGCCCATTTCTAGAATAGTATTTGTAACACTATATTATATACATATTATCGGGGGAATAACACATCGACAATTCATATCTTCAATTGCTTCGCGTATTTCGGAGCTCATGTGTGTCTTGAATGTTTATCATAGATGAGTGGATCATAATTTTTAAGAACTATCAAGATCACCACCACAAGACTGGATGGCACTCAACCAACCTTCCCGCATGCTCTTTCACTTACAAAATCAGACGTATAGTCTCTAATCGGGTGTTGTAGTACATACACAAAAAAAGAACTGTCCACAACTAGATGTTTAAAAAAAATACAAATCACACATACCAAGTACCTCACTACAACTCTCAGACTAAAGAATCAACACTAGACGATGATCAAGACCGAACAAAAAAATTGAATTTCCATATCAGAGGACCAAAAATAAGTTATAATAGTACTTGAATTTCCATTTCTGACATACAACTTCAGCCGTTAAATCATTTCTAACAGCTTATTGACTGAAATAACTGTGTCAAGACAACATAGAAAAACATCCATAGATAGTACTAGAAAGAGAAGATATAAGTAGCTTATTTACTTGTTACTGAGATTTTAATTCAGTCACAAAGTGTCATTTATGTTATACTTATTAAGAAACAAGGATATAAATATGAAAATGGTAGACAAATATAAATTTAAAAATATTTATTTATTAGTATTACCTTCCTACTCTGTTTTCATTGTCAATATTTGACATCAACATCTAACTTCTGAGGCTGTTTAGGATATTTCTCTATTGGCTATGACATTGCCTGTGGAAATCTTCCTGGAATATACAGCATAACTCGCCTAGCCAACACAGGTAACGAGCTTGCGGCTGGATGTTATAGTAAAATCTACGGATCTAGAAGATGACATATGCACGTTTCTAAAAAGATGGCAGGTGACTCATTGTTAGAATAAGTTTACACTGTGATGTTTAGCTGTTAATGTGAGGAATTTCAAAAACACAATGCACTTCTATCAGGAATCATTATCTACATAAATTAACATGTTGAGGTTATAGCACAGGTAAGATTAGTCATGATCAAATGCAAGGTGTAATATATCAGATTGGCAGATATAGCATTTTGGTTTTCATCAAGGTAGCAGTTGGTTTAATTAAGACCTTAATTAAATTATCATCAATTAGAAATATGCAACATAAAACTAAGCTTAATCATAGAAATATTTAAAGACTATCTTGTATAATGAGACACCCAGAGCTTATATATTTGATTAGTTATACATTTAATCTCCATCTGCGTGGTAGGTGTGAGATGTGGTAAAAGTATTCACTAATTAATATATTTGAAGCAAATGTATGGGTGGCTTTTATATCTATGTCATGAGCCTTATTATTCTCTTTAGCTAGTTTACAAAACTAAGCTTATTAAAGTAGTTATTTAATATCTTAAACAATTAGATTACCTACTACTCAAATTTAAAAAATTGGTTTGGTATTCTATCTCCATCAACATGGTAGGTTTAAAATGTTATTAGTATTTATTCAAGAAAACCATCATCTCAAACCTTAAACGCGTTAAGTACATAGAGCCATAAAGGCATTGTATTCGCAATACAAAATTGGAATAAAGAAAAATACATTACAAAATACAAATATACGTAAGGTGATGAAATGGAGTCTTCGTTAGATGCATTTTATTTGGATGGAAGGTCTTTATATTTTATAGGTGGGCCAATTAACTTAGTTTAGTAATTACAGTACAAAATACACATATACCCGTATCCAGTATAAAGTGTTTGGGTTGGCTATTCACATAAGTAGCATCTTTTAAAAGAAATTTATCTACCTTGATAACTGGATTTATGCGTGGTTTAATATGTTAAATTCCTTATGTAAGTTTCTTGGCATGAAACAGCCGGTCAATTTTACCTTTATAGAGATAGGCTTACTTATTTGGGTATTGATGTTGAGACCTTGAGTTAGGTTGTCAAACCGGCTACTATTCGGACTATTTTTAGTTGGGCTACTTCTCGGCTTTAGCCTCCAACTTTTTGGGATTTTGAGACGGTCTATATGCATCAGCCTCCAAATTTTCGAGATTCTGAACATTGTGACCATGTTTGTGTATTACAACGGTCTCTCTATGGGCTTAAGCAGGCCTCTCGTGCTTCGTTTCAGATATTTGATGCATGCATCACGCGTATTGGTTTTACTTATAGTCGTTGTGACTTATCTTTGTATATTTACATACAAGGGACTGAGCTTCTGAGGTGTTGTTACAGCATATTATTCGTTTAATGCATGAGGAGTTCTCTATGATTTATCTTGGTTTGCTTAATTATTTTCGGGGTATTTTTGTTATGCGTGATTGATCAGGGATGTTCTTATCTCAGCGCAAGTATGTTGATGAGCTTCTTGAGAGAGCTCATTTGGTTAATTATAACCCCAGTCGGACACCTATTGATATTGAGTCCAAACGGGGTGTTTATGGTGATTCGGTTACTGATTTGACCCTATATCGTAGTCTTGGGGATGCTCTACAATATCTTACCTTCACCCGTCCGGATATTTCGTATGTAGTACAGTAGGATTGTCTTTATATAAATGGTCATCGGGAGCCTCATTTTTTCTCTTAAGCGAATTTTGTGATATATTCATGTGACTTTAGATCATGGATTACAGTTATATTCATCTTCACCTACATCTTTAGTTGCCTACTCAGATGCTTATTCGGTTGGTTGCCCTACTACTAGACGACCGAATTCAGGTTATTGTGTGTTTCTTGGCAAAAAATTTGCTATCTTGGTCTTCAAAGCGTCAATCGACAATCCCCAGGTCCAATGTTGAGGAATAGTATCGTGGTGTTGACAACGCTATTGCTGAGACCTGCTGGCTTAGAAGTTTTTTATGTGAGCTGCTTACACCCATGTATTCTGGTCGTTTATTAATCATCTTGTCCATTTCAGCATCAATGTACGAAGCATATTGAGATTGATATTTATTTTGATCATGATTTGGTTGTTGCTGGTCCCTTTTGAGTTTCGCATGTTCCCTCTTGTTATGAGTATGCAGACATCTTCACTAAGGGGTTACCTTGTGCTTTGTTTGAAGAGTTTCATATGAGCTTGAGCATTCGGTGTCCTCCTGTGATAACTGGTAACTTTTCATTGGTTAAATATTATAAAATATTATGATGTTATATCAGAGTCTTTCGATTTTGTCTGTAAGGGAGCTGAAAAGTTGACTTTGGTCAACCTATTTTTGCGTAAAACGGTTACAGTTTAACCGGGTGTTGAGAGACAGCCTTGAGTTCGTGAGTGAATCACTTTTGATTCTTCTCCTCGTTTTGGATTGTTTTGTGGTCTTTTAATGCTTTTTGGGAAGTTTTCTCGCGTTTAGCGAAATCGTTACGCAGCGCGTACCGGCACGACAGTTAATTTGAGAACGGGTTTTAAGTAGCTTTGGAAGAATGTTTAATGAATTTATTGGTTAAGTAAATTCATAATTTAAAGTAACATGGTCTAGATACGTGAATCGTAGAAGTGTGAGTTAAAAGTTATTAGAAAACGAGCGCTCATAAAATTCGGTAAAAGACTGTAACAGTTGTAAAAGTGAAATCTTTGGGTGAGTCTAAGGCGACAAGTCATTTTTGAGAGTTTGAAATGCTTTTAAATTTATGTGAAAGGTTTCGGTCAAATTTGGACAAAAACTTATATTTTGGGTCCCGATACGTCAAGTAATGGTCGTAATGAATTTTGAAATGTTTGGTTCAAAGATATGTCGTGTAAAGGAACGAGGTTCTTGGAAAAACGTTTTTAAACCCAATAACGTGATGAAAAATTGAGTTTTAAGTGATCCTGACACGAAAAGAAGAACCCGAACCCCTCATAGGATCCAATTCGGACGAGTAGGCCTCAAGAGGGGGGGGCAAGATGGCTATTTTCTAGCAATAGTGTCTCCACATAGTACCCATATATTCTTTCCACCACCTAAACACTCATTCATGCATTTCAAATAACATCAAACAAAAAAATATCTCTCTCTTCCTCTCTTTGAAATTCAGACAAGCAACACAAGGGGCAAGAAACATAAAAAATTTCAAGGTTTATTAAGAACACGGGTTGAGAGTTATTAGTAGGTTGATAGTTAGTACTTTCGGGTTATAGAGAATATATTAGGGTTTGTTTTCTTTACGTCAAAACCGAACCAAGAACCTTCAAATTTGTAAGTTTTCTAAATTTTAAATTTTGTTATACTTTTGTGTTGATAATGGTTAATATATCCTAGTTGTACAAGCGGATCGTCGTAAAAATCGAATCTTGAAAACGAAATATGAAAAAGGGTGTGTTTGGTGTGGACGTGAGCTAAGGAAAAAGGAAAAAGGATTTGACACTTTATATTTTGGTTGTGTGGTAATTTTATTTTAAGATTTAGAAGCTTATTTAGGGCTTATTCTTAAATTTGGCTTAATAAAAAGCTAAATATAGCTTATTTGGTTTCGGGATAGTGTGTTTGGGCTCGGCCCAACATCACTCGGCCCACTTGAGGGGTGTTTGTTTCGATCTCGGTCCGAAAAAGAAGTAGGCTCGGCCCATTTAGTTTTGGCTTATATTTTGAGCATATGGCTTATCTATGTTTTGGCTTATATTCGAGCTTATTATTTTTGAGACTTATGAGCTTATGTAATGTTTCTGAGCTTATATTCGAGCTTATGGCATATTTATGTTTCGGCTTATATTCGAGCTTATGGCTTATTTATGTTTCGGCTTATGGCTTATTTAGTTTTGGCTTATTGGATTTTGGGCTTATTTGAGCTTCGACTTAATTGATTTTGGCTTAAAGGGCTTCGACTCATTTGATTGGCCTATTGGGCTTCGGTTTATAATTTGGACTCATATAGAGGTTGTGAACTTTGTTTAATTATCGGGCTAGATTTAAAACCTTAATAGACTTTAAGGCCCAATACCAAGTAAATGGACTTATGGACTCAAATTGGATTTTAAAAGTGGTAAGTTTGACTTAATAAGGGTTAATGGACTAACTTTGGGCTTTCGGGCCCAAAAGGGAAAGATTTATGGTTTGAATTTCTAAGAACGAATCAATGGATTAATAATAGTTACGGAAGTGGAAAATGATTTAAAATTGGAACGCATTTTTGTGCACGTTTGGATTATAAACGCGGATTAATCAGGTATGTAATCTAAGGAAATTTTGATAATTAGAATATCAAAATAGATAAATAGATTTACGATGGTAGAAAAATGGTTAATACGGTTGATTTTAGTAAAAAAAATGGATAAATGCTTTGAAAATGTGGACTTTTGATATGTTGTCAGAATTTTTGAAAGTTGTGAAAATATTGAAATATAAGGTTTGGAAACCTTGAGAATTTTTTACAAACAAACGGGTCATGTCGAAATTTTGTGAAAAATGTCACACTTAGAAATAATGTGGAACAATTATTTTGTGTCAAAACGACTAAAGGATAAGGGCGACTTTTAATAAATGTTAAATGTCAAGATTTTATACTTACCTCGTTTAGCCCGATAAAGAGACGAAAATAGTAAAATATTTTTATTTACCTTGTACTATTATATGTATATATATTTAATAAAGTGTGTGTGTGTGTGTGTGTATATATATATACACACACACCTTAACGTTGCGGAGATGTTTATTCGCTTATTTTCAATCTTTGAACTCTTACTTATTTCTCGTCAGATTCTCTTGGACCGTTGGGCCAGTTGTTCATTTTAAGTTGTTGGATGTGTTTGAGTATTTTATCACACTTAGCCCAAGTGCATTGAGTTCTTTCACTTAAGTACCACACAACCATAATACCAAAACGTTTGTAATAAGAATAAAGGTTTTGTAATGAGGATTTGGTGTGAGTTAAAGGCAAACACTTGTACAATAAGGAAATTTTGTACAAAATGTTAATAAGAAGAAATTAATGTTAGGTCGTGGCCGGATACTATTGTGCGTTCTCAAGGTTATTTGGTGATTGAATAGAGATTATCTGGTTCGTTGAGTTAAGATTCCCTGTGCAGTTATTATCACCTGTTGAGTTGAGTTCTCGTAGCCCCACTATTTAAATTTTTTCTGTTATGGGAAATGATACTCAAATGTGTTTTGAACTGTTTTTTGAACTGTGCGAAATGTGGTTTCATTTTTAGGACAATTTATGTGCTTATGACTGCTATGTGAATGATATGTGTTGGTTCAACATTCTGCGTGGTTGTTCGCCCTATACATAGCTCCAGCTGGTAGGCTTTAGGTGCAGTATGTCATTCGGGGTTGCGACCCTAAGAGCGGTGGTACACGCTGGTAATAAGACTAGCGGGGATGCTAGGTCTTGGTACATGATTAGCAGGGATTCTAAGTCATAGGTTTGTGATTGCTTTCAATTATTCACTGTCATATAGCACAATTGTTCAACTCTATGAGATATTGGCACAACAACTGGGTTTAAGGTTAAACCTACGAGGTCACTTATTGTTAACATTTTCGAGTATCATGTTCAGGTGTGTTATTAACAAAGGTAAATGAGAAGTATTGGGGACCAATGATGAGTACACTTGGGAGTTATTGAAGGACAACTGTTTGACTATTTCCAAGGTTGTGAAAGTGTAAACTTTTGTAAATAAACTTTTGTAAACTAATGTATAGTATGATCTTGTATCTTGTGCAATATGAATCATTATGTCATATTCTCGTGTTTCCGCCATTGACGGGGTGTGACAAATTGGTAATTAGAGCCAAGGTTATAGAGAATGCTCTTTTAAAAAATTAAAATAAAACGAAATTATAACCAGACTAGAGTTTTCGTAAAACCTCGAATATGCCAAAAGTTAATTAGCCCGAGCAATTCATGGTATCTCCTAAATTACACTAGCCTGATCAACTATGCTTAATTTACAAAGGGCCATGAAATGATGGGGGTAGTTTTCTTAAGCTATGTTAGAGGAAGAGAGGGATGTGTGAATGATGAGACCACCTGAAAATGAGTTGACCTCGAGTGTACGTATGAGGTAATATGTATCTTCGTGCAGTGATGTGATATGAGAACACTTGCGAGTGTTGGGATCTAGAGTGTTGTTGATTGCCTAGTGCTTGCCATGATGCTTTAATTATATTGCATTAGGCCCTGAAAGGCGAGGTAGATATGTTGCGGGTAGCGACGTTAGTTGAGGATGTGTATTGGGTAGTTATGATATGTAGTACATAATGCTCTTTTGGCGCGGGTTGTCTGTTGTTGGAGATCAATGAAGAGTGGTGTGGTGTGAGATTGCGCCGTTGGAGTGGCTAGTGCGCGATGATGGCTCTTTACGAGATGTTGGAGTGTATAGAATGAATGACCGGAATTAGGATGAGTGACCGTGGGTAAAGGTAGGTAGATATGTTGAGGTAGTATACTAGAGTCAGTGTGTATATTGGCCCGTTCTGAGCGCACGTTCAAGTTGTGTGCAGGCGTGACTATAGAGTTGCTGTATGGTTGGGTATGTGTTTATCTTGCGCTCTGTGAAAAAAGGTAGTATACATTGTATCTTGTCAGATGCCATATAAGTATGTTGCGTTCTGTGTTAGAGTTAAAATAGTAGCTGTTGAGAGATGGTTTTGGATGTTTTGGGATATGTTCGCTGGAGATCTTGGGACTTGTGTGTGCATGGAGCAGTGATTCTTGCTGCCGAGGTGGAGATGATCCTATGTCTTAATGTGGTATAATAAACATGAAGAGGTGGATGTACTGTCGTGAAAGGAGGTGAGCTAACTTTGAACGATTAGCGGTCTTGTTGAGTGTGTTGGGTAAGTGATAAAATAAATTGAATTGCTCTAATGTGTGTAGAGAGGAATGTTGATCTTAGAAGAATGTTTTTTCCAAGTGCCACAATACATGTAGAGAAAGCAACTCGTCGATGCTCAGTGTGGATATTCGCAACGTACAATATTATGATCTACTGGGTGTATTAGGAGTTTGTGTGGCTATTCGGTAAGAGGAGTGTCTGATCATGTGAAGATAACATATCGGTCTTTGTAATAGTGTGTAGGTAAATAGTCTCTCTATTATGATTTGATTGTGGATAGTTGATGATTCTCTGACCACATAGTATCGAAATAGAATTTTGTAAAGTATTTTAATAGTTGTTCAGTAATACTTAAATGAGTCTTGCGGATGTTTGTAGTTTAGTGTTTAAGACGGATTAGTGTCTAGTCTAGATAGAGAAAATAGAGAGAAGTATGTAGCGAGTGTTGTCATCTATATCGTCAAGATTTTGATTTTGACCTTATCTAATACGTCAACTGTCTCGTAAGACTCTCACTGATCTCTTTCCTAATGTATATAGATGAATGAGGGTGTGTGTTTAGGTGCTATGTGAACACTATGTGGAGACCCCATAAATTGTTTTTATTCATTTATTTAAACATAAGACTAAACATTAAGATTTAAATTTAAATTTTTACTATAAAAATAGAAAATGTACATAAATATATAATTGTTATATTAAAATATCACGAGCATTAAAAAATACAAATAAATGCTACATGATATCTTGTCAAAGGTCGTTGTGCACTATTTTATTATGAAGTTCTCTGTTTTTCTTCGATGTACCTCACATCGTTTGACCCAAGTACATTCGATATTCGGTTGTGGAGAAACATACAATTCATTAAATTCACTAGCTGTGAATTCTTGATCTTTCAATATTATGTTATGTGATATGATTCAACAATACATAATTCTTTGTAGCGTGTTGACTTGTTAAGCACATGTGGGTTATTGTAAATTTCTGATAAGATCGTTTATAGCTCAAGATCGATTAGATCTTATATATCTAGGATGAATAATAACAATGATTGATAACACGCAGCAGAATAATAAAGAACACAATCATAGTTATCACGAGGTTTTCTTTATTGAACGTTTCCCTATTACCCCAACTATAATTTGGGGCTACACCAACTAACTATGGTGTACTATTCGACTCTCATCAGTCGACTATACTATGTAACCATCTAGACTCTCATTAGGAGAGTTCTATGTATCCATGGATATCTAAAACCATATGCCTGATATCTCTTTATATACTAGAGATATCAAGGCTTACATAAGAAGATAAGAACAAACAATATCTTTAAAACATTTAAGAATATCTTCTAATATCTTCTGTATCTTTATCTTAATAAGGAGATCTTCTGATATCTTCAAAATCTTTATCTTTATCTTCATATTCTCCACCATCTTGAAGATTTCTGTAATTACAATTTTAGTCTTTTTGTTTCATTCTTATAGTTATTTTGTCTTATCAAATCTAGAATCTCAACAATCCCCCCCCCCCCATCGACCTTGTAGGACTTCGAAAGCTTGTTTAATATCTTTTCTAGCACTTGGTTGAACTCTTTTAAACTCCATTCTTTTTTCATCTCTTGCAATGGAAAAAGTTTTGACAAACGTAGACCATTGAGGAAAAATCTAATCCGCTAAATAGTAACCTTTTCTGTATGTTTTTTCATTTACTACAAACGGAGCTTTCTGAGCTATATCGGCAAAAATGTCATCAAATAATTGGTAACCATATAGACCATTGAGGTCGTTATTTTCCCTCGTAACAACAAAAAGTACATGCTAAATCCACAAATCATATGACGCAATGGCTTCAAGGATTAAAGTCGTGTATTTATGATCACGTCTTTTGAATTGCTCGTGTAATGCCTTCGGACATTTTGTTCATTCTTAATGCATACAATCTGTGGAAACTGTAGAGGAGGGATACGTTTCCAATTAAAAAATTTAAATCTTTTGTATCGAATCACCAATCAAGTTTGACGCAATATGAGAAGTATTAGTTATAGATGTACAATTACTAATACATAATCTAACAATACAACCACACTTACAATATTTGCTACAAAGAACTATACAACCATAAGTAACATGATATACACAACAATCTACGCAAGCATGATCACAATGCAAGTATAAAAGTAAAGCGATAAATGTAAATAAATAAGTAAAGCGAAAGGTAAAAGAAAATGAAAACCAGACACGGTGATTTATAACGGTTCGATCACGAAGCTCTTCTTCGCCCTACTCCACTCCCTGAGTATCCAACTCGAGAGTTACTTCACTAATCAACAATCTCCCTTTCAGCGGAGAAAAAACCTTATATCGTTGCTTACATTATTTTTCGACATTAAGCTAGATGTCGAGTTCTTCTTCGGGTATAACCAAACCGGTTATGTTTTATGGTCTAACATAACAAACCTTGTGTTTTATGGCCTAAGCATATAAACCGCGTCGCTTACATTATTTTCTGACACTAAGCTAAATGTTGAGTCCTAATCTTAGCTAGAACCAATCTATAACTTCACCAATGTATTTTGAGGCCTAAAATACTAACCAACACCTAATCAAACCTTCCGAATATATCCTCTATTCGAATAGACACACTACTAAAGATCAGAAGACATGGACTCGATCTATATGTAACAAATGTTACAAATGGACTAAATAGACTACATAACTTTGTATCTTGATGATGACGAAAGTTCTTCTCTTGAACTTGAGGGAAGAAGGAAGGGATAGAAGATTGGATCACATTTAAATAAGATTAAACAAGTTAAATGATCAAAGAATCTAGAAAGATTTAGTGAGATCTAGAAAGATAAAGTGATGTGGAGGTTGTAAGGACTTCACAGGAAGTTTTTCAATCTCCTAGGCAGTGCACCTAATCGTTGCAGTGTAGTATAGGAAAGACTCGGGGGTTGTTATCGTTCTCTAGAGGAATAGGTTGGGAAGGCTCGAACATAATCTAACAGAGGTCTAAGGGGTTGAGAGAAGATTCTTTTTGTGTTTTTATGAAAGCAAGTAAAAATCATAGTTTAAGAGGTTGGTTGGTTTTAACTAATCAAACTAAATATTATTCTAGACTACTGGTGATAACTATATGGTAAACGAACGTATTTACTTAATCATGTGTTACTCCTTTTATGTTTCTCCAAATTATGTTGCTTTGTAACTCTTGTGATGATCTGTGTAAGTATTTCCTAATTCATTAACGAATTACACGAACCCGCCGTTTATGTAATATTCCGTTAAGGAAACATACAAGTAAGGTAGTATGAAGACTATTACAAGGCCCCTAAGAGTACATTACATGCAATTAAAACACTTAAGAGGGATCAACCATATTAAGGGTAAGGTAGTATGAAGACTGTTACCGATGGTATCCTTTCTACACACTCGCGTTTCCCTAGACGTCTATGCCAATTTAATATCTTATGGCTAGTTTTCTAAAGCCTAACGCGCATATCCATCACAAGAAGCAACACAATAAGGATCTACATAATAAGTTTCATGCAATCATAAGTAAATACTAATGGATCTAGCTGGACCTATTATAAGGAAGTGAAGAACATAAGTCAATCAAACAACACTGATGTGGGGTCGGCGTAGGACTTCAACAAGAAGTTTTACAACTTCCTAGGCAGAGCACCTAACCGTTGTAGTGTAGTAAGGTAAGACTCGGGGGGTTGTTATCGCTCTTTAGGGGAATTGGTTGGGAAGGCTCAAACAAGATCTAACAAAGGTCTACAGGGTTGAGAGAAGATTCTTTTTGTATTTTTATTTTATAGAAAGCAGGTAAAATCATGGTTTGAGAGGTTGGTTTATTTTATCTAATTAAAATACTGATAATAAAATAAATCTAAAATACTTTGGTGATAACTATATGATAAACGAACGTATTTACTTAATCATGCATTACTCCTCAGATTGCTTCTCCTAGTCCTGTTGCTTTGTCACACTTGTGATGATCTGTGTAAGTATTTGCTAAGTCATGAATGAATTACACGAACCCACCGTCTACGTAATATTCTGTTAAGGCAACGCACAAGTAAGGTAGTATGAACACTATTACAAGGCCCCTAAGTATATTAAATGCATTTGAAATATCTTAGGAGGGATCAACCATATTAGGGGTAAGGTAGTATGAAGACTCTTATCGATGGTATCCTTTCTACACACACGCGTTTCCCTAGAAGTCTATGCCAATTTAATATCTTATGGCTAGTTTTCTAAAGCCTAACACGCACATCCATCACAAGAAGCAACATTAAAAGGATCTACAATCTAAGTTTCATGCAATCATAAGTAAATACTAATAGGTCTAGCCTAGCATGTTATAAGAAGGTAAAGAACACAAATTAATCAAACAATACATAGACATATTAAAAGATTAAAGGGATGAATGAACTTTACTCTATTAAAACATGGATTAAAGGCTGTTACAATAGGGGTTTGAGGCCCTAAAAACGGCCTAAAAAGCTGCCAAAGTCGAATATTAAAGTTAGGGTTTGTTTCCCACAAGTTACACACCTTAAACCCTAAAATCGATTTTGTATATATAGGAAAAGCGGCGGGACGGCGTTGTGTTGAAGCCCTGACGCCGTCGCCACGTCAAAGATTCTAGGTACACTTTAAGTCGGCTACGTTCTGACGCCGTCGCCAAATCTGTGACGCCGTCAATATGAAAATCTTGATGCCGTCGCTTAGTAATCGCGACGTCGTCTCTACGCTTTGTATGCGCGGTTTCTTCAAAGGATTTGGTGTAGAGTCGTAGTTTTGTCCGTTTCTTCTCCAAATGAGTCCAAGTCCCGTGTATTTTCTCCCAATGCCATCCAAGTGCTAAAATCATGAAAAAAATGATTAAGCACATAATATGGGCATATTTGCATGATTTAGGGGGTTAAATGACCTCGAAAAAGTGTATAAAATGACACCTCATCAAATACCCCTACACTTAGGATTTGCTTGTCCTCAAGCAAATGGGCTTTTTAACCTGGACAATAGCAATATTGGAGGCATTTCACCTACTCTTTAAAAGCAGTTTACAACACAACCTCCTAGACCTCACGCATAGTCACCAAGACCCACAATAATCTCCCTCCTCAAACACACAACCCCTTACAAATAGCTCACCAACAACTACTAGAGCCAATCCATATTAGAATATATCTCCAAAAACCCACTGAACAACGTAGACTTGCCCTAGTGCCCCAATACATACTATACATCCTTGTTGTGAACTACAATAGTCCCACCATACCACAACCACAACAACTAACACAACCGTATCATAACATACAAACTGTGAAGATAAAGCAATCTACATCCAGCCACCTGAGAAGCATCATCACACTCTAACTCTCCAATAGAGTAGTACAGAATATAAGTGCACCTTAAAACCATACTCATAGTTTTCTTTGAGTGCAATGTCCCCAAACCCTGACGTTCACACTAGTTAAGTAGCATCTCTCTCTCCACTGACCATACTTCACAGTAAGTATATAATTGTCGTAACTATGCACCATAGTGATAGCTGTTATCCCACTCAACAGATCACCCCGCACCTGTGTCTCTGTTAACACACTCCCACATCTTATATGTATTACACACATCGTATCATCTCTGATAGTACTGTGTATTTTTTGTACTATTTAATCACGTCTCTATACTTCTGCAATGTCTACTGTCATGTCGTACTCTGACTTGTATGTTACTCCTGTTATCCCCTATCTGTATGACTTAATACTATCTTCTACTGTAAGTGTCTGTCCATTAACTCTCCTACTGCAATATAACAATTCATGACTGTCCTGTGTACGAAATGATGAACACACTTTACTTCCCTAAAGCTCCTTTTGTAAGGTCTCTGTGTACTGTCTTTAGCCACTATTGTTTTTTCTTTGTCATATGTGTGAAATCTGAGACCACTCGTAGCTTGACGCCCCTTGCTACCCATCAATAACGTGTAGAAGCAATTTAGTTCATCTGTCAGCACTACTTAAAACTTCTTTTGTCTATACTCCAAAATGATAATGTTACGACGATCCCGCTTCTATCTGTTGAGAGACACCACTAGTGCGTCAACCAAGAGCCACTGTGTAAATCGCATGAAACTCAATGTAGAGTATGCCTATTACATTTCGTGCAGAAGTATTTGGCATGTGTTATTACTAGCGGAGTTGTTAAGGAGCCATCGCGAAACGAAGTGTATGTAAAATGACAGCATCATCCAGAAATACCCACCATGCTACAGAGCTATGGTTGTGGCGCGCTTTAGTCGTCTGAAGAAATGGGCTTCTGCGTACGCTGTGCGACATAAGCGTCAAATCTCGTTTGAGAGTGCATTTGCACTCACTCGCTCCATATGCTTTTAAAAGCATGTGTTACATCATCAGCACAACCTCTCCTAGACCTCGTATAGTGAAAGCGAGAAAGAGTGAGTAAACGTAGCACCTCACATAAGTGTAGTGGTATTCGCTGCTGATTGGGCGCTTGTCTCTAGGGATTAGCCCACGCGATTACTTTAATAAGGGAGTAGTGACTATAACATGTATGGGAATTACAGGAAAGAGGTAAATTAGGATGCAGTCCAATTGAACATGTACGATGAATGGTAGTAGAGGTTCAACACTCTAATCATATATGTACTCCGCTCATCTCCATACTTGCGTTAAATAGATCTTAGAATCCAACCACCTACCATGCTAGTGGGGTCGCTGAAGCTTACTGGGTTCTCATTCTCTGAGATCAATAGAAGGTGTTTTTAGAAATGCGGATGCTCGTGCGTGTTTCTGTAGGAGATAAGACAAACATAAATAGAAACGAAAATACGATCGGAAATATTCTAGAGTGGCTTTTTGGTGTGATTTGGTGCTGCTGAACGGTTAGCTAGAGTCTTATGTAGTAATAGAGATGATTCTACATGTGTGTTGTATGGATTTGTCTAGTCTTACTCTAGAAGATCTTCACAGACAAAGTGACTATGTCAACAAGTACTCTCAATATCCAATATTTATAATTCATATATCGTTTTGTATCTTTGTTCTTGTGTTCTATATATCTTATAAACTCTAGGAGTACATACATAAGAGTTACGGTCCATAATTGGGCGCTGTCAAGATGAAAATAGCGAACACACCACTCACACGCTTTCGCTATAGATTGAGAACCTCAAATGATTTATAGTGAATGGAGTCTAGACTGTGACAGTCCATCGCCCGTTACGTTTGTGCTTAGTGACCCTCGCATAAATATTGTTTGTGCTAGTTGTGTGCTTGACTAGGTGAGTTATACCTCGCGAGGTGGTAATACTACATAGTCTATGCCATTGCTTTTCTGTCGGAGAATTCTGCTCATAATGATATAGAATTCCTAACTCTACATCATAAAGTACTCCTGTATGTATCGTCTGTGTCCTCGATATATTCGTTATAAGTTGAAGAGAGCATAGGAGATTGAGGAGCGTATACACTAGGCCAGGTGTGGTATGGACAACCGTAGGTTGTAGTGTGTCGATATGAAATTTCCAACTCAGATAAACGTAAAAGGTTAAGAATAAAACATAATTATAGAATAAAGTGAAGATAGCGAGGCGAGACTAGTACAAAGTAGTTCGCTTAGGGCTTGTGCAAGGATTTATGGATGGTATGAATAGCAATTGATTCAAGGGAGATCGTATAGTGGTGATTCTGTGTTAACTCATTAATAGACTGATTATTAGACCGCCAAATCAAATCGTACCCTTGTTGGATTAATGTGGTGTGGAGAAAAGGTGTAGGGGTGAAGAGGGGTGTACTAGGGGTATCCTACACTATAAACATAAGTGGTAATAGGTCGAAAAGTCTAGTGGTGAAGATGGTTGATAGCGTGAGTGCACACGATGGTGAGCGCCATCATAATACGAAGAGTTTATCATGGGTTTGTCCACTATTGAAAACGATGGGTTTATTCCCATTGCCTTTTTATCGTTTTGTGTAGCTCATAGCCTTTGAATCTCTAGTCAGAACTTATGATTCATGACCAAGTTTCTGCCCCCCCCCCCCCGGTTATTCCCAATGCCTTTTATCATTTAGCAAATCCTAATTCTCACTATGTGGTTTCAGAATGCATCACATAAATAAGTTCTAGAATTTAATATACTATCGGTACACTCACATAATTTTAAACTGATACCAATGTTCTAGAAAAGGCAACAAAATCATACATACACATCTGTAACGCTGGAATAAACACATACGACTGCATTCGAACCATAACTCGAACAAGCTAAAGGTAAAATTATCTTGGGTATTGATGACATCACATAACGTTACTTTTATAGCATCATTTATCCCATGTAAATAACCCATTTTGTATAATTATTGCAAAGAATTGCTACTTAATCATTTGTATTCGAGAATTGCAGTAATTATGGAGTACTTGGTGAATATTAGCAAAAAGGCACGCATTCTGGAGCTTAAACGAAGACATTTGAAGATTATTGTTCTGACATCCAATACGCCGTATCCATCAAGGAAGATACGGTGTATCTGTGCCTACACTTCACTAAAGACCACAAAGGATCAAGGATCAATACACCGTATCCAGAGAAGACCAATATGCCGTATTCAAGTTATGGAAATAAAATATTCTGGAAGATATCGAACGTGGTCCCTACTTCAAGAAACCCCTGATACGCCGTATTGACCTCAGTCAATACGCCGTATCGACCAAATTCCAGACCTTATAAATAGAAAACCTAAAAACGGGTTTTTAGTGTGCTAAATCATATTTTCGATACCTAAACCATAAAAGTCGATTTTCAGAAGAGAAGAAGAGCAGAAGAGGTCTTGCAACGTAATTAATTCCATAGGAAACAACTTGTAATCTCCTATACTCTTGTAATCGTTCAGTTTTTGGTATCATTCGTTAACTCGGTTAGTTTACCTTGGCTAACTTATTACTTTTGTATTGATTATGATGCTTAAAGGCTAATACCTTCGGGTATTAGCCATTATTATGAAGATCTGAATGTTTGTTTGTTTATCTTCGCTTAGCTTAATTTATCGTTGATTGATTGTTAATGTTTATCAGTTTATACTTGTTTACTGGTGCTTTGTAATGTCGACCTACCCATCAACTAGATCCTATTGATACGTACCAATGTAATCTAGATTCCGAGATTGCTCTCCTATATTGATTTATACATCAAGACCAATAGAATCTACGAAAATAACTATCTTTGCCCTTATATTATGAGCTTATTTGGACCGCCAGGACCCCTTAGTGGATCAACGAGTAACTTCCTTATCAATAGGTAAAGACTTAGTTAGTAGACTACTATTTGTATGAATGACTTTAAGCAGTAAGTGTGGTCAAGTTCTTATGAGCATAAGGGTTTAACAAGATCACCATTTCTTTAATCCCTAAGATAGATTAAAATCAGCAAATAAAGATGCTTTATGCGGATACGTTTAATTATGACAGAATTCTTCGTATATAGGTCTTAGGAAAAAGTACCGCTTAAGTCTTACGAATGATATGCCACCTCAAGATAAGCAATCGTTGCACTAAATAAATAAACTAACGTTTTGATTGGATTAATAATGGTTAATACAATTTTCTTATATTTGGCTATACCGCTCTTTTATCTTCTGTTAATTTGCTTGTGTGTGTTTTAGTGTCTTAAGTTGATTTTAGTCACCACAAAGCCCGTACCAGTCTCTCAGGCCGAAAACCCCCTTATCAGTTAGATTTAGGATTAACATAGGTTTAACATAAAATAGAATTAACTTAGTTTAGATAACCAAAATATTAATAAATTAAAAGATTGTTTCTCGCTCTTAGTGATCGACACCCTACTTACCATGAAACTCCCATCGACCAGGTACACAGCCCGTTAAAGTATTGTTTTTAGTAAAGTCAGCAAAATATAAATTTAAAACTTGAAACATAAATTACAACCACACAATGACACATCAAGTATCAAAAGTGGATATCTGAATTCCTATAGATCTAAAGGTGAACCTGTGATGGAATTTTGAGGGTTTTTTGTGCTAGTCATATAAATTCCTATCCATGAGACACAATTAATACTTGGTTTTCGTGGGTATGTGTTATAAAAAAATTTTAAATTTTGGTTAAAATAACCTTTTATGTTATTTTTCGATATATTACCCATTATTTTATGGATAAAATAAATGGCAATTGAAGGAATAGTTTCTAAGGCTTATTTCCCCCTACACTTAAGTTGAACGTTGTCCTCAATGTTCTTTAAAAGTAACCGTAAAACGAATACAGGGAAAAGAAAACAAGTTAAAGAAACTAGTACTCCCCGGGTTTGCTTAATAATGGAGAAGAAATATGCGATAACTGGTTAAATTATCCTCCAATAATCGTCATATGAAACTTCCTAAGAACTTCCAAGCTTCTTCTCATCAAATATAACTTGTAAATCAAAGACAAAGACAACTACACCTGGCGTAAAATTGGCCGGATATGATATATACAACGAAACTTTTAGGGTTGAGTCTATGAAAGTAGTAAAGATAGGATAAAAGAGATGATAGAATTCTAGATTTCTGCAAGATTGTAAGAAAAATACAAATTTTAGAGATTGTGCAAAATATTATTTCGAAAATAATGGAAAAAGTTCAAATTTTCACATATCTGGGGGTTTGACGCCGTCATGAAAAATCCTGACGTAGACGCTTGGCAATCTAGACGGCATCACACTATTTTCTGACGCCGTCTCTACATACTGTGAAAACTTCACATTCGTTTTTCCGGAAAAATTCATGCACGCAAACTTATGAGTTGTTTCCTGTAAAAAATACTGCATAATACCTATAAATTAATCATTACAATCTTATGACTCGAAACTGACACGAATTAATCTAAACAATTTATTTTTTATGTTTGAATTGGTTCTTATAAACTGGATATTTTCCCGTACACTTATTTGATGCAAAATACCTTTGATTGTAAATAAGACGAAGTTACAAACAAAAGAAAGCATGATTACAAAATAATTCAAACATAAAAGAATAAATGAGAAGGATTAAAACACAAAACACTCCTAAATACGAGAAAAGTAAATATTGGGTTGCCTCCCAAAAAGCGCTTTTCTTTATTTATGAGTCTTTTAGTTAGACTCGAAGTCACACGTCCTTACGTGACTTCTTCTTCATCTGCAACTCCAATCAAATATTAATGTCCGAGCTCTAGGCATTCTTTATAAAACCATAATATCTTGCTCATCATGTACTCCACTCCTCTTCTCTTATCCTCCTCATTCCTAAGGTAGACTGACTTTGTGTGCTCTTTTTCTAAGTCTGATAGCGAGTTGTACTGTTCTATCTTATGGGGCATCTTATAGGCAATTTCATCGGTCCAGTTTGTGAACCTCACTACTCCTTCGGGTGGGTCATAAGTCATGTTGGATATTTCAACAAAGGGTTTCCCTAGTACTACTTGTGACAGCCTAGGGTCTATGATTGAACTAATATCCTTAACAATCATGAAGTCTATGACATAAGTGAAGTTTCCTATGAAGACGTGCATTCCCTTAATCCTTCTCATGAAATTGTTCACTCCTCTATTTATATCTTTCCTAGGGTCAAGTTTTCTTCTCATGATCCAATTATACAACATTCGGGTCATGACATTCAGAGGGGAGTTAAGATCTATGTAGGCTTTTTCAACATGTACATGTCTAATGTTGCATGGTATTTTAACGTTTGATGGACATCCCTCTGTGATGATGGGGTTTCTAAGAAACAAGGATGGAATCGGGTCACTTATTAGGTACTTATGATATGCTAGTTCGCTCCTAGTCGAGAATGTGTCAAAGTATCCTACTTCTAACCCTTCAATTGTCGCATTCCCTTCTTCTTCTGGTCCTTCTTCATGAGAATCATCATAATTTCTAATAATTTCCATAAACATGACGTCTCTGTCGTCCCCTCTTCCTTCAAATAAATGATGTGTCAGATGATTAGGGAACCAAGCCAGACGGCTCAAGGAACAAATTGAGTTTATAAACCTTTTTCATGATGAATGAAATCAATGGATTAGGTGGTGAGGGTGGGGTGGTGTCAAGGTTTTCGGGGTTGCTCCTCTCTTCTCGCTCTTCACCTTCTGACTTGTCATCATGAGGTTTGTTTGGTTGCTTGAAACATATTATGATGGCATTAATCGAACTGTGGATACAGCTTGAGCACTGGGGTCATCAGTTGGGTAAGAATGAGTAGACAAAATTGGAGTGGTAGAGTTAACATTCAGATTCGGGTTCTTAACCGTGTCGCTTGGGAGTGCTCCTGTTATTCGATCGGTGATGGCCTTCAAGATTATGTCAATTTTATTGGTCATCTCACCTAGTTGTTGTTTGAAATCAGCTTCAAACTTAAACAATCTAACATCTTAAGATGCCATGAAGTTGGACACTGATCCTTCGAGATTTGATTGAATGTAAAAGGGTTGAGGATTGTTGTTGAAGGAGCGGTCTGGGAATGAACTGTTAGGCTAAAACCGATTAGGTGGGTTTGAAAAATTATTTTGAGAATTTTAGGGTTGTCTCCACCTAAGGTATGGGTGACTTTTCCATGATGGATTATAGGTGTCACTAAGATTGTTTTGCTCGGGTTTGAAAGTAAACCACTTACGTCCCACTTTGTCAGTAGACGAGGAAGCATAATCAACAAAAGCTTGCTCGCGATTTTCCATGCAGTACTGAGTGTCATGGGGACCACTGCAAATCTCACATGTAGAAGTGATTTTGTTCACTTGAATAGGTTGCTTAGGAGCAAGATGAGCTTCCATCAAGTGTTGGACTTGATTCTCAAGCTTGATGAGATGACGGTTGGATGTACTCGGGACATTTTGAGGCAAAGAGAT
>BQNB010087326.1:4046-27948 GCA_026074375.1 Tanacetum coccineum
AAGTCACGCGTGACTTTACTTTTTGGCAATTTTGCTCGGTGACTTTGTGTACACTCGGTGAGAAACTCACCTAAGTGAGTTTATATTTTGGTGGGGCCCTCAACGAAGTAATCATTGCAATATTAAAAAACTTGTTTTTAAAACCCTTTTTTACTTATAAATACCCAATATTTCACCCATTTTTATACACAACTCTTCCTATTTATATACAATCTCTCTAAAAACTTCACACTCAATTTTATTTTCAAAAAAATGTCTCACCAAAATACTCCCCGACCCAACAAATGTTAACCAAGAAACCCCAACCGAAGCAATCCGCCGACACCCGATGGCACGTTTACGCTCCAATACCCATCACTGAACCCGAACTTATTATGGCCACAATCATACTATCACCAACCTTACCCAAACCAACCATACCGAAATCCGGCACCTACACCGGAACAATGCGGGTTTCACGGTTACGGATCACAGCCAAAAGCATTTTAGGATTACTTGTCCCAACATTCCCCGTTTCCATTTAGCCACCAAGACTACGTCTCACAAACCCGAATGGGTGGTTCATCATCACAACCACGTACGGAACCAGCCATGTCTCCGATTAATGCATTTTCGGTCAAAGAACCCAATCCTCACGAATCTCAGGTTGAACAAGTCACGACCTCACCAACGAAGAAGAAGAAGAAGAAGCCGACCCGTAACCGCCAAAAGAGGCATATTCAAATCCATGATGCACCCCGACAGATTGCGTGGACAACTGAGGAAGAAATTGTGTTGTGTAAAGGATGGGTTGCCATTTCTAAAAACAGCGAGCATGATAACGCGAGGAAGAAAGATGGCTTTTGGTGTGAGGTTTTAGGGTACATAGAGAGCAAAACAAAAACGCACGATCGTCGAACGTACGGTATGATGGTGATAAAATAGAAGACGGTGCACCCGGCCGTGATTTGGTTTTGTGGAGTTTACTGTAACGTCATGCGTATGGCGCAAGAGAATGGAGCCGGAGATGAAGATTACGTTCAAAGGGCAATGATTCACTATCAAACTGAAACCGGACTCCCCTTTAAATTTCGTCATTGTTGGGATGTTTCAAAAAATAGTCTGAAATTACAAGAAATAGCATTTCCAAACTTCAACACAGGGTCTGAGGGAGGTAGCAAGAGACACAAGTCATCTGATTCTAGTTCGTTCAACAGAGTCTGAGGACGCTAGTATTAATCTGAATACTAATAATGTTGTCGATGAAGATGAGGTGCAGGAAATTCGAGGGAAGCTAGTATTAATCTAAATACTAATGTTGGCGACAACGATGAAGATGATGTGCAGGAAATTCGACGACCAGGGGGCAAGGACAAAGCAAGAGCTGCTAGGAATAATAAATGGTCGAAAGCGTCGGGATCGTCAAGTGTGAATGAAGATGCATTGGCTAGGTCGATGGTAACCGAGATGACAGCTCAGGAGAAAGAACAACGCGAAAAATTCTTAGAGCTCAAAATGAGGGAAGTGGAATGTCGTGAACGAGAGATTGCAACTCAAGAGTATCGACAAGAATAAGAACACATGAGGTTCTATCTCAAGCCATACGATCACTTGACCGAGGACCAGCGAAAGGCAATGGATGAAATAAGGGCAAAGATCAAGGCGAAGTATAATTTGCAGTATTAGTTTACGTTTAAGTTTTTATTTATCTATGTATCGTATCGTTTTCATTTATCTATGTATCGTTTAAGTTTTTAATCTATGAATAAAAGTTTTTAATTTAGTTTACGTTTTGATTAATTTCGTACGTTTACGTTTTTAGTTTATGAATGAAAGTAAATAAAAAAAATGGTGTGTAAGGTGAGTTTGGTATCTAAGGTGAGTTGTTATTACGGTTGAAAGATGAGTGATAAAAACCGATGTGACACTAACGTTTAAAGTGAAACACTCCGTCCAGCGAGAAATGCTAAACTCACATAATTTTTACAAAAATATATTCACACTCACATGTGTCACAGAGTAAAAAAGAGAAAACTTCATGCACTCTAATTGATACACTTCACATATCACATGTAAGTATGAATTTTTGTTTGTAAAAATTATGTGAGCCTATCATTACTCCCCGCGAGCCTAAGACTCGTTGAACTTCACATTATCATGAGTAGTTTTGCTAATCAAATTGTTACACCAGCAGTAGTATGTAGACAAGTGGGTGATGCACTTATCATGAAACTTTTGCTATCCATACAATGTGATTTCCAATGACGTGTACCAATCACATTTAACTCCCATATCTCATTTTCTCAATACTTTTCTTGTCTTCAAAATACATTGTACTTGTTCTCCACTTTCACACACACTCGAAACACACACACAAACCTTAAAAAAACACACATCACTTCAAAACCTTAAAAACCAACATCCTACATTTTCTTGATTTTGGCCACAAATATCTCATTTAAACCCTCAAGATCACACCTTTACTTAATGGCACTTTGTGCATTTGCATTCCCAACACAAATCAATCATCGATCAGTAACATCTAACACACCTTCGATTCAACATTGCTTATTTGGGACAGATCTAAATTCGTCACAAAAACCCTTTAATCAGGTTCATTTTGCTCATTTCTGCATTTTTTGTTATGAGATTTTGTTAGAAATGTGATTTTTAGCAAAACCCATATGTTTTTATATGTTTTGATTATATAAATGTTAAAACATGAGTTTTGTTAAAAACGTGCTTTTAAGCAAAACCCATGTTTTTTAGGAATTCTAAAACACGGGTTTTGTTAAAAAATTGATTTTTAGCAAAACCTATGTTTTTATATGATTTTTTATAAAATAAAATGTGGTTTCCCATAATATTTTTATAAAATTTGATTATATAAATTTTGAAACATGGGTTTTGTGAAAAATGTGATTTTTAGTAAAACCCATGTTTTTTTAGAAATTTCTATAAAATAAAACATGGGTTTTGTGAAAAATGTGATTTTAAGTAAAACCCATGTTTTTTTAGAAATTTCTGTAAAAAAAACCTGCCTTTAGTTAAAAATGTGATTTTAAGTAAAACCCATATTTTTGGTATAAATTTTGTATGAAATTTGAAATCTTGAAACATGGGTTTTGTTAGAGATGCGATTTTTAGCAAAACCCATATTTTTGGTATAAATTTTGTATGAAATTTTGAAACATGGTTTGCTAAGAATGTGATTTTAATGTGGAACAGATTGTTAAGAGATCAAATGGAGTTAGATCAACATTGTCAGAAAGAGGTGAATATCATTCTCAAAGACCACCAACTCCACTTTTGGATACTATTAATCACCCTATTCATATGAAGAATTTGTCTGTTAAGGTAAATTTTTATTACCCCATGTTTTAGTTTTTGTATAAAAAAGTGTGCTTTTTATGCTGTTTTAGTTTTTTTTATAAGGGTTTTAGTCGTAGAATAGCAATGAACTTTTTCAATTATACCGATTTGGTACGTGTACTCTTAAAAAGTTGTAAAATAGCAACGAACTTTCATAAGTGTTCCTGCACATTTTGCTGACGTGTCACGTTATAAATGGTGCCACGTGTCGGCCTTTCAGGTATGAAGCGTCATCAAAATGTGCAGAATGGAACACTTATAATAGTTGTTGCTATTGTACATCTTTTTAAGAATATACGTACCCAATAAGTTCATTTAGAAAAGTTCGTTGCTATTATACGACTAAAACCCCTTTTATAAATATTGTTCAATTTTGTGTGAAATGAAGTGTTATTGTTAAAAAAATGACTGGTTTGACCATAAAGTCAAAGACACAGAATTTGAATAATATATTAAGGTGACTTGCTAAATTATCAGTACATACCTTGGATGCTTGTTTAGCTTATTTTGTTTGGCTTTTTACCATTTTTTCAGACTTGGTTCGACTTAAAACCCGAAAATGTGGATAAGCCGTAAATAAACTATAACAAGCATCCCCTAAGTTGGAGTACTAAAGTTGCTAGATTTGCTTGCAAACGAGTTTTAATTCTATATAATGAGGTTAAGTTTTGATTTAAAAGAATGACTGGTTTGACCTTGAAGTCAAATATGCCTAATTAATATGAGAACTTTTTTTTATTAAGGTAAGTTAGTTAATCATGTTAACTTTGAGTATGAAACAATGACTGGTTTAACCAGAAAGTTTAAGTTACCTGATTTTACATGAATAGTCTTTCTTTCTCGTAAATTATTTCTTTAACTTAATAGATTGTTTGCTGGATTTTTTCTATAAGTAAAAAAAAGGGTAATGATTGAAAAAATCAGGTTAGTTTTCGTTATGGAAGTATAATACCATGACTGGTTTGACTGAAAAGTCAAAAATCTCCAATTTGAATTGAAGTATGTTTCTATTAAAGATTACGGTTTTATATGTGAAACTTAAATTTTAGAAAGTTCTTTTTACTGCTCTGTGTAGGAATTAAAGCAACTAGCGGACGAGCTTCGATCTGATGTGATCTTTAATGTTTCTAAAACGGGTGGTCATTTGGGTTCAAGCCTTGGTGTTGTTGAGCTTACCGTGGCCCTTCATTATGTATTTAATACGCCGCAAGATAAGATACTTTGGGACGTTGGTCATCAGGTGACACATTATAGAATCTTACATTATTACGTAATGTGTATGAAAATGATCATGCTTGAACTTGACTTATATCTAAATGTGTTTTCTAGTCTTATCCTCATAAAATATTGACCGGAAGAAGAGACCGAATGCATACCATTAGACAGACAAATGGGTTGGCAGGATTTACCAAACGCTCTGAGAGTGAACATGATTGTTTCGGCACGGGCCACAGCTCCACTACCATTTCTGCAGGGTTAGGTACTTATCTAATCCTTAGCTCGTTGTTAGTTATATGTTCTTTTTCGTGCGTTCGGAAAGCGATTATTTTATATTAATTAATTAGAGTTATATAATGGACCCTTATATCTCATTTAATGTTCAGGGATGGCTGTGGGACGGGATCTAAAGGGAGCAACAAACGATGTTGTTGCTATCATAGGTGACGGCGCAATGACAGCTGGACAAGCTTACGAAGCTATGAACAATGCCGGTTACTTAGATTCAGACATGATAGTCATCCTTAACGACAACAAACAAGTATCCTTACCAACCGCCAATCTTGATGGTCCTATACCACCCGTTGGAGCATTAAGTAGTGCTCTTAGTAGATTACAATCTAACCGACCTCTTAGGGAACTTCGTGAAGTTGCTAAAGAAGTTACTAAACAAATTGGTGGGCCCATGCATGAAATTGCGGCTAAAGTTGATGAATATGCTCGTGGTATGATTAGTGGTACTGGATCAACATTGTTTGAAGAACTTGGGTTGTATTACATTGGTCCCGTTGATGGTCATAGTATTGATGATCTTGTTGCTATTCTTAAAGAGGTTAAGAGTACAAAAACAACGGGTCCGGTTTTGATTCATGTTATTACGGAGAAAGGTCGAGGATACCCGTATGCTGAGAAAGCTGCCGATAAGTATCACGGTAAGTCATCTCAGACATTTGGTCGATTGACAGATATTAAAAAAACTTGTTTTTTAACATAAAATGACAGCATACTTATTCATACCAGTCCAAATCGACTTACTGGTTTATTGTTTCAATACAGGTGTGGGCAAGTTCGATCCGGCAACCGGAAAGCAATTCAAGTCAAGCGCGCCGACTCAATCTTACACAACATACTTTGCAGAAGCATTAATTGCAGAAGCTGAAGCAGATAAAAAGATCATCGGGATCCATGCTGCAATGGGTGGTGGGACCGGAATGAATTTATTCCTCCGCCGGTTTCCGACTCGGTGTTTTGATGTTGGCATTGCGGAACAACATGCGGTTACATTTGCTGCAGGATTGGCGTGTGAAGGACTTAAACCATTTTGTGCAATTTACTCTTCGTTTTTGCAAAGGGGGTATGATCAAGTGGTGCACGATGTAGATTTGCAGAAGTTGCCTGTGAGATTTGCTATGGATCGAGCGGGGTTAGTTGGGGCAGATGGGCCCACACATTCAGGGTCATTTGATGTTACTTTTATGGCGTGTTTACCCAATATGGTGGTCATGGCTCCTTCTGATGAAGCTGAGCTTTTTCACATGGTTGCCACTGCAGCTGCTATTGATGATAGACCGAGCTGTTTCCGGTACCCGCGTGGAAACGGGATTGGGGTTCCGTTACCACCCGGTAACAAAGGTGTTCCACTCGAGGTAAAAATACGTTTTTGCCCGTATCAGACAGTTCGAAGCACAGTAGATCTGCTCAAACATTTTAGCTAATTATTGCGAGTACAAGTCGTAATAATTATGCATTTCTAATATTAACACTCTTTTTGTTTTTGTTTTGGTAAAATAGGTTGGAAAAGGTAGAATAATGATCGAAGGACAACGAGTGGCACTTCTAGGGTATGGAACAGCCGTTCAGAGTTGCATGGTTGCAGCCACTATAGTACAAGAACGTGGTTTAAACATAACCGTTGCAGACGCTCGTTTTTGCAAGCCACTAGACCATTCTCTTATTCGAGCCCTTGCAAAGTCTCACGAGGTCTTGATCACTGTTGAAGAAGGGTCAATTGGAGGGTTCGGCTCCCATGTTGCTCATTTCTTGGCATTAGATGGTCTTCTTGACGGAAACTTAAAGGTACTTATTCTTTCATATTACTTTTTCGTCACTTCAAGTTTTAATTTGTTAAAAACTTAGCAATTTTGGCCAATTTACGTATAAATTGTACTAGTTAAAAAGAAACGGGTTAAAGGGGTCAAAAGTTGCGCAAACTAACCATTATCGCCTATTTATGCTTACTACAAAATTTAAACTTTGATGTTGATGTGTACAGTGGAGACCGCTAGTGCTTCCAGACCGTTACATTGACCACGGAGCGCCTGCAGACCAATTAGCCGAAGCTGGGTTGACTCCATCACATATAGCTGCAACCGTATTTAACGTACTTGGGAAAACACGAGAGGCTTTGGAGGTCATGTCATAGAAGAGTCTTGTGTGTGGTCATCAATGTATAATACAAACAGATAAATATCTATCTGCATAGATCGCTCTGGATTTCTGCCAGTCTGTAGTGTAAAGTCGAAAACCCTTTGTATAAAGTCAGCCGGTTTAAGTTAATTGAATCGGGTCGGGTTTTTAAGCATTTCGATACTTAACGTAACATGCTTCGGATATCGTTACTTATGGGACTTGAACATAAAACCTTTTGGTCGATAATCTGCACTTTTCATACTAGTTTTTCTTTTCTGTTTCTTGATTTCATACGCGGCTTTATCTCTAGCAACGCTATCAACATTAAACTTTAAAGATCCCGCTATACTGGAGGACATCACTTTCTCCGGTTCGGTGCTGTAAATGAACCGAACGTTCAGTGAATATTTCATGAACTTAACAAACAGACGACAAACCTACATGGGTAATTTGAAGATTTAGAAACCGTGTTTGTTTTAATACAAAGCGCGTTTTCAAGAAATGACATACTCGGGTATGTTGCTGAGCAAAATCAAACCAAAAATAGAACTGAACCAGGCCGTTTAGGTAGTGCCAGCATCGAGACCGGACCTTATTTCGTTCGCTTTTTGGTTTTAATAACATGGTTACAAGTTTCGTTTTTGCTCTGAATCGGTGCGGTACAAAAGACCGCACTAAAGAATAAAACTAAACCGGTTCGCTAGTTTTTAACTTCGATCCGGTTATTTCGTTTTTCTAGCTTAACTTCGAGATCAGTTCTCGTTCCACGTTTCCCCGCCAAAAATCGGGTTTTAATACAAAGCGCGTTTTCAAGAAATGACATATTCGTGGTTATCACGTTGTCATAGATATCTAAAACCGACGTGGTTAGATTGGATCAACGATCTTATTAACTGTTCTATCTAGCTACTTGCTAGTTTTTTTTCGGCAAGTGACCAGTCGTTAAAAAAAGCGAAAAATCGACATTATCCAAATCGATCATTGAAATTTCTTTGTGATGGCGACTTGTAAACGCGTATTCAATTCGTATAGAAAAGTATAGTACTAAAATGGATATGATTAAGTAATAGTATGTGTATGAACCGATGGTTTATGTTCACACATAAATAACAAATGGAGAATGATCCTTATTCAAATTATTCATATAAGTCGAGCTTTTTCGGCTACGATGCGATGTTAAACCGGTAGTTAGGGCTGTAAACAAATCTGAAGAATAAGAACGGAGTTTTATTCATGTTCGTTCGTATACTTTTAACCGGACAAATGAGAGGATACAAACGCTTCTCGGACAATTTTTTTTTCATGTTCGCTCATTAGGAAATGAGGTTGTTCGTGTTCGTTAAACAAAAAACGAATGCACATAAATGAACTTATGAAGACAAACTAAAAATATACAAAATGTTGTGTTTTGTGTGTTCTTGAGTATGCCAGCTTTTAAAGTATATATGATAATATATATATAATATACGATCATAAACAAATAAATAAATATAAATAAACATTAACAAATGTATAATCAGATGTCTACGGTCATAAATGAACAAACGAGATTTTTGTTCATATTCGTTCATTTAACTAAACGGACATAAAACTTTGTTCATATTCGTTCATTTACAAATAAACACACATAAACAAATACTCGATCACACAGTTCATATAATATTTACTAAATATTTGGTGAATGTATAACTGTGAGGATGCTTTCTTTAGTAAAGACAATGATCGCAATCATATTTGTGATGACATGTTAAGACTCATTTTGAACGATTTCGATTGCTGGCACACTTGCATCCATATAATAAAAATACTATTATAGGTACCTCTCGGCTCTGACTCATAAAAAAATTACAAAAATTACATGACATTTTTTTTAACTTTCTTATTAAGGGCACGTTTGGTAGAAAGAATTTCAGAGATTAGAAATGAAGTAGAGAATAGAATTCAGAGAATAGAAATCAGTGAAGAATTTTATTTGATTCTACTGTTTGGTTTGGTAACATCAGGAGATTTAACTGAGAAATGAACCAATTTTGTATTTGTTTGATTTTTTTAACTATTTCGATCGCGTTTATTCGGGGCTTCAGAATTTATTTGGGTATATTTGGGTCAACCTGATTCACCCAAATATTAATAGGGTCACGAGCGTTTAAAAATGGTTTTGACTAACTCGTGTTCGAGATCGACCCGATACCAAAATATAAATAATTTATATAGATTCGTATACGTTTAAATATTTTTTTTAATAAAATAAAACTAGTGGCTGCCTACTTCATTAATTTAGGCTAGATCCCATTTTACAATTGTTAATATTTGTGTTTATCATAAACAACATGGAGAAAACCAATTCCATCCAAAAATAAGATGGAAATTAACATCACCAATTTGGCACTAGGGAGAATTGGGAGGGAGAATCAATTCTCCGCTTTTTTTTTTCTCGACATACCAAACAAGAGAAATGTTTTCATTTCCATTTCTTTAGGATTATTTCTCCCAACCAAACATGCCCTAATAGTACAACACAGTTTTTTATTTAATATTTTTTGTCAGTTTAATATTTTAACTTATTAAACTTTATAATTTTGTTTTGCATTTTTTGTTTCACAGTTTTTTAATATAAACAAAATTATAAAAAATAAAAAAAAACCCGAAAAACTAGAGGAGTACGAATGGCTTTAATAACCTATCCCATAAAATCAGGGTTCTAAAAAACACGCCACAGCGGCTCCAAGGCCCGAGGCGCGGCGTCTACGTTACGAAATAGACCAAGGCGTCGACTCTAAGCGTGGCGTGAGTTGAGGTGTGAAAAAGCGGGCAAATGCGTATGGCGTGGTGAGTTTTTTTGAAGTGTTTAGGGGATTTTCTAAAATTTGGACTTGGATTTGCTAATATTTTGGATCAAGACTTGAGTTTAATAATATTTACCACTCATGTAATTATAAAATATGATATAAATATATAAATATTTGTTGCCGCTTTAAGTCACGCCTTAAAAAAGCTATGTCGCCATGCCTCACGCTAAAACTTGAGGTTTGGCTATGCGCTATGTCAGCCTCACGCTATTTATAACATCTCATAAAATAAATGAATGACATGTACGAATAGATTAGATTTTACACAACACATCATTGTGGGTCTTGGTCGACCTATTCAGTCGACCGAAGTCCCTGTCGGTTGCCCTTATAGCACACTAGTCGGTCGTCGTGGGTCTTGATACTTGTGGGTCGTAGTAACGACCAGTGGTCGAGGTGTGGAAAAAAAGGCAACGACTCATTTGTCATTTAATATAAAAAGAACTTTTTAACTTTTAAAATTTAAGTAATTTTACATTATAAATATCCACTCATTTCATCCTTTTTTTCACAAATTCAAACTACTTCTCCCAAATCAAAAACTCATCATGTTTAACAAGACTAAGAAAACTCCAAAATCCCGACTTCAAGAAAGCGTTTCACATTTAACACCGGATCCGAATTTCTAATTATCCGATGTCTCACCACCAATGCGCTTTCGATCCCCGGGTTTTGAATATCAAACACAATTACCACAACCACCACAAAATAATAACATGTTTAATCAAACTCGTCCATTCAATCCTCCGTATAACAACCAAAATGCTCTTTACCAATCACCAACTGGATTGTATCGTCCTACTATGGATTCGTTAACGTCTTCCCAAGCAAATCAACCTTATTCTCCGCTTAATCGTGTTACTTATAACACCTATTGCCCGACAAGGTATTATTTTATAGTACGAATAATAGTAATTAATCATTTAGAATGTATTATTAAGTAAAATGGTAAATTTATAAGTCATAATTAAATAAGTGACTAGTGAATTAAAGAAGAAGGCTCAAAACATGAAGAATGAGACATAAATGACTAGAGTTGCCAATTAGGAAAACTTAAATTAATAAATATTAAAGAAATGAAACACCTGGCATTTATAGAATTATCAAAGTATAGGTGTGTGTGTGTTCTATGTCGACTCAAACAAGAAAGGAAAAAGAGGAAGATTTAGAAATTGATCAAATTGGTAAAATTGAACAAGAAGTATAAGCCACTAGGAATCCTTAATTGCACTCTCTATACCAAGTAAGTAAAATACCCAATTTTAGAAATTAAGGTTTTTGTGTTGATCTTTGGATATATTGGTTAAATGTAGTTAATTTATGATTCTAGAATACTAATTAGTTGTTATTAGAGTTAATCTCCCTATAGGAAGCAAAGGAGGATCGAGCCTTGAATTCAAGTAGGAGTTAGTGGCATAATTAAGGTAAGTATATTGACTAAACATGTTAATGTGATCTTAATGTGAATTTTATTATGTTATGATTACTTTTGTTCAAGGAATTTGTGAATGTATGTAGCTTGGATCCAATGCTAGTAATGTAATGTTAGCATATTTATTTATGCTTGTGAAAGGTATGTAATTTGTGTGAATGTATTCCTTGAATGAGTTACGGCTAGTTAACCACTAATCGTAACTTAGTGAATGGTGTTTATGTCATATACTTACTAAGCGTTTTTGCTTACATATGAGTTTCCAAATGTTTTGTAGGTTCGAGTGGCGTAGATAAGGGTAAAGAGAAGAACTAGTTATGGAATAATTGGTTAAGCATTTTGGATTCGGTAAGTAGAAGACCCTCTTTTGATCAAGGAGTATTGAAGTTGAAGCCCTAAGTGTCTTTTGACGTTTTTGATAAATTTCTTGTATGTTATGGGTCAATTTCATTTTGGATCAAAACAAAATAGTTAAACGATCATATATGTCATGTGTGGGTCCAATGTTAGTGTCTAGTTTGTTTTGTCAAGTAATACTCGAAGGGATATGTATGTATAGCTTTGAATCGGTCAAGGAACGTTTAGTAGTGGTTCATGATTTTGTTGTCTGGTGACAGTCAAGGAATGGAAACTTGGCGAAGGATGTTGTCAAATAAATTAGTTAAATGTAGGTCATGATTTGGATTGAGTCTTTAGAATATGTTATATTGGCTTTTGAATTCCAAGTATTATACCCCGTAAAAAGTATACGCCGTAACCCAGAAGGTTACGTTGTAACAAAAAATTGGGGTACCTTCTGAGGTGTCGTAAACTTATGTTTACGCCGTAACATAAAACAAGTTAAAGTTTACGCCGTAATCATTTCTTGGATTACGCCGTAACCTCATATTTGATGATACAATTATAGAGAATGAAATTTAAAGAAATTCTCATTGATAATAAGACTTAATGGATTTATTTGTGAATAGTAAAGTTTATAAGGGTCTTGGATATATAAAATTTGATAATAAAAAATTATAAAGTAACAACGTGAAGTTCTTTTGGTTTGACGTTATTAAAAAGCTTTATATTTTTGGTTAATTTTGAGTCAAATCTTATTTAAGGGCCGTTTCAACTTGGTATCAGAGCCTTGGTCTAAGAGATCTAGGATATCATATTAGGATTCCCTAGACTTAGACTTTTAGGTGCGTTTGAGAAAGGATAGGCAGTATGTGTATAGTTTTTACGACTTTTGAAAATACATGTGCAGAGCATTTTTATGACAATGCTTGGCCACCATTGTGATAAGAATATGATACATATGTATAGTCGAAACCATGAAGGTTATACATATAGGGAAAATATAGGTTTGATAAAGAGTAAGAGTAAGAATTTGAAGTGTTATAAGTAGAATTGAATAAATGTATAATGGTGCTTGATAATTTAAACTCTTAATTTCAGTAAGAAGAAGAAGATGGTGAATACGCATCACAAGGAAGTTCTAAATGCCTCAACTTCCAAAGGAGCCGAACCTTCGGCTAGTGATGCAGAGCATGATGGTAATGATAACGGTTCTTCCTCTGGTTCCGAGGGCCTTAACTATGGAGGGTTTACAGAGGAGGATACGAAAGCTTTAAGATCAATGATAAATAAGCAAGTAGGAAAAGCAATCAAGAATGTGATGCCGTATTATATTAGCCAAACAACCAGTAATCTTAAAGAAGTGATCAAAATGGAGCTTGAAGAGTTTATAAAAGGTGGGATTATAAACGACTATAAGAATGACATGACAACTTATCGTGACTTTACGGCATGTGATGTGCCAAAGTTTGATGGGGCGCTTGACCCAACTACTAGTACTAGATGGCTCGTTGTTGAAGGTGCATTTCGTGCTAGTAATTAAAAGGAGAAAATAAGGTCAACTTCGCTTCAAATTTCCTTCGTGATAGTGCCAAGATGTGGCGGGAAGGAAAAGTTTGTGAGAAGGGTGAAGAATGGATAGGAGCATGTACATGGAAAGAATTTAAAGAATTGTTCAACGCCGAATTTACTCCCGCCGAAGAAATTAATAAAATTCAAGAAGAGTTTCAAACTCTTATGCAAACTAATGAGACGATGAATGAGATGTGGAAGAAGTTTAATGACTTGATTCGTTATTGTCCCGAGTATCATGGAAATGAAAAACTCAAGGTTGAAAGATTTTAAAGAATGTTACGAGATGATATTCATGAAGTGATCTCCCCATTCAAATGCACTACTTTAGATGATCTTCTTAGTAGAGCTCGGGTGAGAGAGGCGGACTTATTGAGGAAAACGAATAAGGAGGCTAAGGAGACCAAGAGGAAATTGAGTTTGGAGATTGTGATGCCAAAAATCCTAAACACGATCAAGGAAGAAAGAGTGAAGGAACTCAAATCAAGACACCATGTAAAAAGTGTCATAAAACTCATCTTGGAGTATGTCGAGCAAATTTTTCGGGTTGCTACAAATGTGATGCCTTGAACCACATGAGCAAAGATTGTAAGAAGCCGATGATCTTGTGTTATAATTGTAATCAATTAGGGAACAAGTCAAATGAATGTCCGAACCCGAAGGCGACTAAAGCTAAACCCTTGAAATCGGTGAAGGAAGAAAAAGTAGAGAAGGCAGGGATTCCAAACCCAACAGCTCGTGTTTATATGATGGCTACGGAAGAAGATAAAGAGAAACCTGACGTTGTCACAGGTACAATTCTTGTCAATTCCAAACCCGCTCGTGTGTTATACGATTCGGGTGCAAGTGTCCCATTTGTGTCTTATAAATTTAGCAAAAACTTATCCATTCCACCAAATAAACTTCCTTTTCCTTTAGAAGTAGAAATAGCCGGTGATAAAGTTGTGCTGGTGTCTAATGTGTATCGTGAAGTGGAGATAGAAATTGATGATAGCGTATTTAGAATTGATTTGATTCCCATAATGTTAGGAGTATTTGATATAGTAATCGGTATGGATTGGCTTGATAAATATAACGTCAATATCTTATGTAGTCAAAAGTTAGTCCGGGTGATAAATCCTCAAGGTCGTGAGATCATTATTTATGGAGATAGAAGGAAGGGTGATCTTAAGTTATGTTCCGTAATGAAGGCTAGGAGATATTTGTCACGTGGTTGCCATGCTTTTATGGCACATGTGATAAATACAAATTTTGAGAAGAAAAGTGTAAAAGATGTTCCAATTGTTAACGAATTTCTTGACGTCTTTCCTGAAGAATTGCCGGGTATCCCGCCCGAAAGGCAAGTCGAGTTTCGAATCGATCTTATTTCGGGTGCAACTCCTATATCTAAAACTCCATACCGTTTAGCTTTGTCCGAAATGAAGAAGTTAATGAGTCAACTCCAAGAATTACTAGACAAGGGTTTTATTCGCCCTAGTAGTTCACCATGGGGATCTCCGATCCTATTTGTTAAAAAGAAGGATGGTAGTATGAGAATGTGCATTGATTACCGTGAGTTAAATAAAGTCATAGTAAAAAATGTATATCCTTTACCAAGAATAGATGGCCTCTTCGATCAAATCCAAGGTGCAAAACGGTTTTCAAAGATTGACTTACGTTCGGGTTATCACCAATTGAAGGTCCGAGAAGAAGACATTCCTAAGACGGATTTTAGGACGTGTTATGAGCACTTTGAATTCGTCGTTATGCCATTTGATCTTACTAATGCGCCGGCCATTTTCAAGGATCTCATGAATTGGGTTTGTAGACCAATGTTAGATAAGTCCGTTATTCTGTTCATCGGCGACATCCTTGTTTATTCCAAAAGCAAGGAAGAACATGAAGTTCATTTACGAGAAATCTTAAAAACTCTTCGAAAAGAAAAATTGTATGCCAAATTCTCGAAATGCGAATTTTGGTTACAAGAAGTTCAATTTCTTGGTCATGTTATAAATTATGAAGGTCTTAAGGTTGACCCGGCTAAGATTGAAGCAGTGATGAATTGGCAAGCTCCGAAGAATGTTGGCGAAATACAAAGTTTTCTAGGTCTCGCGGGTTATTACCGAAGATTTATTCAAGATTTTTCTAAAATCGCGTCCTCATTAACTAAGCTCACAAAGAAGAATGCTCCTTTTGAATGGGGTGAGGAACAAGAAGAGGCTTTCGTTACCTTATGAAGGAAGCTATGTGAAGCTCAAATACTTGTTTTACAGAATGAAACTGAAGATATGGTTGTTTATTGTGATGCGTCTTATGTCGGTCTCGGGTGTGTTCTTATGAAACGGGGCAAGGTTATCGCCTATGCTTCAAGACAATTAAAAAAGCATGAAAAAAATTATCCGACTCATGATCTTGAATTTGCGGCGGTGGTTTTTGCTTTGAAGATTTGGAGACAATATATTTATGGTGTAAAATTCATAATTTACACTGATCATAGAAGTCTTCAATATTTCTTAGAAAAGAAAGATCCAAATATGAGGCAATGAAGGTGGTTGGATTTACTCAAGGATTATGATTGTGAAACACGTTACCATCCGGGTAAAGCGAATGTAGTGGCGGATGCGTTAAGCCGAAAGGAAAGAGAAAAAGTGACGAAAATTCACTCATTACGAATGATCATTACTTCCGACCTCTTTGATAAAATAAAAGCGGCTCAAGTAGAGGCATTGTAGGAAGAGAATTGGAAGAGTGAGCGTGTTACATCTTACATTCCTCATCTTGAAGATGATAGTCGAGGGGTTAAGACTCGACAAAGAAGAATTTACATTCCTTTCCGAAGCTATGTTAAGGATTTACTTTTGAAAGAAGCGCACAACTCAAAGTATTCGATCCATCCGGGAGCTTCAAAGATGTATCTTGATATGAAGAAAATTTATTGGTGGCCGGGTATGAAAAGAGATTGTGTAAAATATGTCGAGAAGTGTTTGACATGTTTGAAAGTCAAGGCCGAACATCAAAAACCGTATGGGAAAGTTCAACCTTTAGAGATTCCGGTTTGGAAGTGGGAGAAGATTACGATGGACTTCGTGACCAAATTACCAAGGACGACGAAGAACCATGATTCAATTTGGGTTATAGTTGATCGATTGACGAAAAATGCTCATTTTATTCCAATCTGAGAAAATATGCCCGTTCATAAGTTGGCAAAAATCTATGTCAACTAGATCGTAACGCGTCATGGAGTACCCATTTCCATTGTTTCGGATAGAGATGGACGATTTACTTCTAATTTTTAGCAAGATTTTTAGGAAGTACTAGGTACGAAATTGCATATGAGCATGGCATTTCATCCTCAAACGGACGGACACAGTGAACGAACGATCCAAACGTTAGAGGACATGTTACGAGCTTGAGTAATCGACTTCGGAGGTAATTGGGATGATCATCTACCCTTGGTAGAATTTGCCTATAATAATAGCTACCACGCAAGTATAAAGATGCCACCATACGAAATGCTTTATGGAAGAAGATGTAGAACGCTCGTATGTTGGGATGAAGTAGGAAGTAGAGAGTTGGCAAGCACGGATGTGGTTTTAGCAATAACCGAGAAGATAAAAACTATCCGTTAAAGATTAAAGGCGGCACAAGATAGATGGAAGAGCTATGCCAATAATAGGAGAAGACCAATTGAGTTTAATGTAGGAGATTTCGTTATGTTGAAGGTTTCACCGTGGAAGGGTGTGTTACGATTCAAAAAACAAAGGAAAACTTAGCCCTAGGTTTTTAGGACCGTTTAAAATTTTGAAGCGAGTAGGAGAAGTAGCATATGTCTTAGAATTACCCGAAGAAATAAGGGTATTCACAATACCTTTCATGTGTCATATCTAAGGAAGTGCTTAGCGAAAGAGTCAAGTGTGATCACCTTGGATGATGTAGAGATAGATCCGGAATTAACCTCCCGAGAAGAACCGATAACAATTTTAGGAAGGAAATCAAGACAACTTAGTGAAAGTTGAATGGAATCATCGAAAGGGGACAAGAATTAGGTGGGAACCGGAAGAGAAAATGAGGATTAGATATCCTCATCTATTTCAAGAATAGATTTTAAGAACAAAATCTTATTTAAAGGGCGGAGAGTTGTAACACCCATTGCCCGACAAGGTATTATTTTATAGTACGAATAATAGTAATTAATCATTTAGAATGTATTATTAAGTAAAATGGTAAAGTTATAAGTCATAATTAAATAAGTGACTAGTGAATTAAAGAAGAAGGCTCAAAACATGAAAAATGAGACATAAAGGACTAGAGTTGCCAATTAGGAAAACTTAAATTAATAAATATTAAAGAAATGAAACACCTGGCATTTCTAGAATTATCAAAGTATAGGTGTGTGTGTGTTCTGTGTCGACTCAAACAAGAAAGGAAAAAGAGGAAGATTTAGAAATTGATCAAACTGGTAAAATTGAACAAGAAGAAAAGAAGTATAAGCCACTAGGAACCCTTAATTGCGCTCTCTATACCAAGTAAGTAAAATACCCAATTTTAGAAATTAGGGTTTATGTGTTGATCTTTGGATATATTGGTTAAAGGTAGTTAATTTATGATTCTAGAATACTAATTAGTTGTTATTAGGGTTTATGTGTTGATCTTTGGATATATTGGTTAAAGGTAGTTAATTTACGACTTTCCTATCGAAGAGATGTCACCCGTCAAAGTTAAGAAGCCCTCGAAACGTGCTTCAAAGGCCGAGAAGAATGATACCAAAGAGAAGGAGCCGCCAAAAGACCGGACAAAGGCGGAAGAGATCGCGTTGTGCCAAGCTTGGTGCGATGTGTCGGAAAATAACGAGAAAGGAAACAGTATGAAGGCTAAGGGGTTTTGGGAAGTGGTTATTAACTACTTTGAAAAGGAAACTGATTCAACAAGAGGGTACGACTTGATCCTTAGCAAATAGAAAAATAGGGTTCGCCCGAGAATTGGTTGTTTTTGCGTCATCATCAATAATATCGAAGAGAATCACGAAAGTGGTTCGTGTGACCTCAATGTGTACCAAAAAGCGTGTGCAGAATACAAATTGATGTACAGACATGACTTTACATTGGAGCATTATTATAACATTTTGAAAGATCACCAAGGGTGGTTAGAAGTTGAGATGCATTCTTTTTACCAGAATACAAAGGAGCGAAAAAAAATCAAAGACTTCTGAAACCACCTCGGGGTCAGCATCTGGTGATTTTAATTTGAACAATGACGCGGATGAGTTTGAGGAAGAGACTCAAGAACTTCGACCAATGGGTCGTGACCGTTCAAAGGCCAAGAAGAAATCATCCACCTCCTCTCGTGAGGGATCTTCTTCATTTGTTGATTTGGTAGCCAACAAATTCTTGAACATTAAGTCGACAAAATGAGGAAAGATGCAGGAGCAACAAGACTCCTACATACAGTTGAAGAATCGGGAGTTGGATATGCAGGAGGCGACGCGTAAGGAAGCAGCGGAGTTGAAAAGAGTGAAACTTGAAATAAAGCGTCGAACACTTGAATTAGCCGAAAAAAAGGGACAAAGACATCTTATTCTATAATTCAGAAATCAACTGCTCTTTGCCCGCTATACAACAACAGAAGCTGCAGGAGATGAAGGACGAAATCAAAGAAACTTATAACTTAGATTATTAGTTTAAGTTTTTAATTATTATTGTAATGTTTTAATGTTAATTATGTAATGCTTTTATTTAATGAAATTTTATTTTGTTGTTAAATTTAAAAAAAATAAAATAAAGGTCGTCTTATAGTAGTAAAAAATCATCTGTACGTCGCCGGAGTTAGAAAGCTGATGTGGCAGGAAAAACTAAAGGTCGCTGGTGGTCACTATAGTAGGTAGCCTTAGACTCATTTTGATTGATTTCGATTGCTGGCACACTTGCATCCATATAATAAAGGTACCTATAGTACCTCTGGGCTCTGGCTCATAAAAAAATACAAAAAATACACGACATTCTTGTTAACAGTATAACACAATTTTTTATTTTTTATTTTTTGCCAATTTAATATTTCTGACTTATTAAACTTTATAAATTTTGTTCTGCATTTTCTGTTTCACAGTTTTATAATATAAATAAAATTAAAAAAAAAAAAAAAGAACCGAAAAAACAAGAGGAGTACGAATGACTTTGCTAACCTATCCCATAAAATCAGGGTTCTAAAAAGCATGCCATGGCTGCTCCAAGGCGCGAGGCGCGGTGTTTACGTTACGAAATATACTAAGGCGTCGACTCTAAGCGCGACGTGAGTTGAGACGTGAAAAGACGGGCAAAAGCGTAAGGCGTGACGAGTTTTTTTGAAGTGTTTAGGGGATTTTCTAAAATTTGGACTTAGATTTACTAATATTTTGGATCGAGACTTGAATTTAATAATATTTATTACTCATATAATTATAAAATATGATATAAATTTATAAATATTTGTTGCCGCTTTAAGTCACGCTTTAAAAACGCTATATCGCCACTTCTCACGCTAAAACTTAAGGTTTGACTATGCCGCTACGCCATGCCTCACGCTATTTATAACATCGCATAAAATAAATGAATGACATGTACGAATAGATTAGATTTTAGACAACACATCATTGGGTTGACAAAAAACTTGTTTACACACGAAGACAATGATAGCAAAAGATTTTTGATATTTTCAATAATTAAACTTTTGTCGATAATCTGCACTTTCATACTTTTGCTTTTCTGTTTCTTGATTTCATACCGCACGTTGTAATCCATAACAAGTTCACATCAAAATCCGTGTAAATGATACAAACATAACCATTTTCTTCATAACTCGGAATGAAATCGAGTTGGATGTAACTAGTGGCGGAGCCAGGAAATTGATATATGGGGGGCAAAAAATTATTGCAAAAAATTATTGCAAAAAAGATCTTATATATTGCTAAAATAACGATAAAACACACCTTATGTAGCGTGAAAACATCATTCTTACGACAACAAAAAAATAGTCGTCTATCATCACCATCCAAACAGCCTAAAATTCAGCATCCAAACAGCCTTAAATTCAGCATCCAAACACCCTTATTGCAGCTCCAAAAACAGCTCCACAAACAACAGCTTTTCAACAGCTTTTTAGAGCTTTTCAGTAGCTTTTTAAAGCTTTTCAGAAGCAAAATAAGCTACAAAATTCAGCATAATTTCAGCAACGTTTAAGCAGTAATTCAGTAGCTTTTTAGCAGCAATTCAACAGCATTTTAGCAGCAATTCAACAGCTTTTAACATTGCAAAAACCAACCCAAAACCTGTTTAAATGTGCAAATAACAATATATATTCAAAGGGAAATGTGTGCATCTTGTTTGATAGAAAAATAACAACAAAAAAGGCTAACATTGAGCAAAGAAACATTTTAAAGATGCCCTTTACGATCCGTCATATTTGGGAACTGCTTTATCTCATCTTCATTGTTAACATTTGCAAGTGCTTCCCTTTCTACGCCGCATATAACACAAGAGTTTAAAAATCCTTGACCAATTCGATTCCGCAAATCTGATTTTATAATCTTCATTGCAGAAAAACATCTTTCAACACTTGCGGTTGCAATGGGCAAAACCAAAGCTAACTTTAATAATCGATACACCAAAGGATAAGAAATGTGTTTCCTTTTCTTCACCATCATTATAGCAAGGTCCGTGATACCATTCAAGTCGACAAAACTATCATCTTTTGTAACATTGGCATAGTACAAGTTTAGTTGACTCTCAAGTTCCATCCTTTCAACGGTATCAAAATCGTTTGGGTACAAATCACTCAACCTTACTAACTTTGATGTGTTGAATTGAGAAAATGAATCACATGGCCAAGCCATATTTCTAAGTAATTCGGTGCTTGCCTCACTGAAGCGATCATTAAACTCTTGAATTTGCATATCTACAACCGTGTTAAAACATTCAACCTCAAAGAAACGTCGATTACTAATATTAACCCTTCGTCTCCGACCATTTGGACTAACATATGCTTCATCCATGTTCACCACTCGAATATTATGTTTTATACAAAATGAAGATATTGTATCTAAGAGTGGAACAAACCCGTTCAATCTGAATTCTTTCAATTGTTCCTTGGTTGATTGGACCACCGAAACCGCCTCCACAATATCTTGGTCATCTTTTTGGAGAGATTGTGATAATATATTCGTGAGACCTAAAATGTATTTCATCATATGCAAATAAAATACAAAATCAAATGATTCAAAATACACAAGAATCCCACTTGCTTGATTTTGCCTAGAACCATCATTTCCTTCGTTTTCAACAAATTCAAGCACCTTAATAACAGATGGAAGCAAATCTATCAAGCGCAAAATTGTTTTGTAGTGAGAATTCCATCTTGTATCCCCAGCTCGTATAAGAGAAAGCTCTTGGTTTTTACCCCTTCCAGTTTCAACTTCACCATTACCAATTGCTTTTTCCACTCTCTCTTTTTCAGAATCTATAAGTATATCTTTTCGTTTGCAAGAAGTACAAACAACATTCGTCACAAGGGTTAACTTGTCAAAGAAGTCGACAACACCTAAATGTTTTCTTGCAACTGCCACAACTACTAACTGAAGTTGGTGAGCGAAACAATGTACATAATACGCCGAGTTATTTTCTTTCAATATTTTAGCTTTCAAGCCATTGAATTCACCACGCATATTGCTAGCTCCATCATAACCTTGACCTCTAAGTTGTTTCAAACTCAAATTGTGATTAGCAAAAAAAGAATCAATGGAAGCTTTAAGATATGAAGAAGATGTCTCCTTCACATGAACAACGCCAACTAAACTCTCTTTGACTACTCCACTTTTATTAACATATCGCAAAACAATAGCCATTTGTTCTTTTTTAGTTACATCACTAGACTCGTCAACCAACAATGAAAACACGTCATCGCCAATTTCTTTAAAAATAATTTGAAGTACCTCATCTTTGAAGCAATCGGCAATCTCTTTTTGAATTTGTGGTGAGTTCAGTTGACAATTCTTTGGAGTCCTTTTCAAAACCTCACCAATGTTCTTATCCAACTTTCCAATTAACTTTCTCAATTCCAGAAAATTTCCCATATAAAGAGAAGTCGCCTTCTCGTCGTGTCCACGAAATGGTAATTCACCATTCAAGCAATATCTACTAGCAATAACTGAAACTTGTAACTGAATACGATAATCATTCCTTTCTTGTTACCATATAGCGTGAACCAACTTGGGATAAAACGCCTTGTTCCATTACCTATAATTGTTCTTTTGAAGTCATGACCGCTTGGTTGACAAGGTCCTCGATTCCAATATTTTCGCCTTATATCATCTTTTTGATTAACGTTGTATTGTGAAATTCTTGGTCTATCAATGGGATCCCAAGGAAGGTTATTCAAGTCAATTACATCAATAGGTTGCTTAGGCTTTTCCTTTGTAGCTTGTTTAGTAACATCATCCGATGTTGGTGTAGATGGTGTTTTTCTTTTAAAGTAATTCTCCATGTTTCTACACAAACGTTAGCAAGCATTATATTAGATAAACAATAAAACTGGTGTATTCATCATTTGTGCATTTAACTAATGTTCAAAACAAACACTTTGTTATTAACTCATTCTTATGAGTTATGTTAGGATTATAAAAATCCATGTAAAAGACTCGATCACCCCGTGTAATGTCTAGCATAGGTTAGCTTGTTGCCTTAATATTAATTGTTTAATTACCGTATGACTTATGGTGTTGGGCCGGGTCTTTACCCACATGTTAGCCCACTCTATAGCCCACGTAAGGGCACAAAACACTTGTATTTATACCCCCTTTCCAGCCATGGGAAGGGGTTGGTTGTTCATTTTATTATACACACACATAAGGTGCAGTTTCTCTTACTAGAACTCACTTTCTCTCTCTAAGATAAATTAGCCAACCCCTAGATCATTCATTGTGTTATGATATCTAATATACTATAATTGGTATCAGATCTCATGGGATGATTAGCTAGATTATGTGTGCGTTTTCTTGGTTAGTTTAGATCAAAAGTTTGGTTTTTGAAGGTTTATGGTCTCATTCTTAACACTCTTTGATTCTCACATTTGTGGTATTAAAGTTAGTGTTTTTGTAGTTGTTATAGCCTTCTAGGATCAAGTTGTGCAAAAGAAACCAAGCAAAAACATTCAAAAGGGTGATTTTTAGGTGGAAAAAGTCGTATTTTCTTGATTGCGTTTTGTCTCTTTGGAAATTTTTTGACTGCGTTTTGTCAGAAAAAAGGACACTGCGTTTTATCAAAAAAAAGGACACTGCGTTTTGTTGTTTAGTAAAGTACAACAGTACTGCGTTTTGTCTTATTCGAGACTGCGTTTTGTTTACTGCCTTTTGTCTCTGCGATTTGGTTGTTGTTACAGGTTGCGATTTGCTTAATTTGAAGACCACTATTGCGTTTTGCCTAGGAGAAACTCTGCCCAATTCATTTATTCACTGCGTTTTGTCTTCAACACATTGCGTTTTGTTTAAGGCTCTTCAATGCGACTTGTGTCATGCGTTTTGCCTATTTTTGAAGACCATCATTGCGTTTTGGTAGAAAGAAACTATGGGAAAATTTTCTTCTTCACTGCGTTTTGTCTAAGCTTCTTCACTGCTTTTTGTCTAAGCTTCTTCACTGTGTTTTGTCTAAGCTTATTTACTGCGTTTTGTCTAAGCTTCTTCATTGCGTTTTGCCTAAGTCTTATTATCTTCATTACGTTAACTCATTTC
>BQNB010087327.1:0-27948 GCA_026074375.1 Tanacetum coccineum
GTCAAGAATAACAAAGTCTACTAGAAAGATGAACTTGTAAATTTTATTAGAACATTTTCAACTATTCCTTTTGGGGATTGCATTGATCTATCTGCCATTTCTATAACCATGTTAACCGGTCTTGGGTTGACCTAAGCATTTAAACATAGAAAACGGCATTACGCTAATATTGGCTCCTAAATCAGCAAGAGCATTGCTAACCATAGTATTGCCAATGACGCATGGTAAAACAAAACTTCCTGGATCTTTTTCTTTTGGAGGAAGTTCATTTTAAAGCACAGCGGAACATCGGCCGTTTAATTTCACCATGGATAATTTTTCAATTTGAATTTTATTTGAAACCAACTCTTGCAAATGTCGGGTGTATTCTGGTGTTTTTCGAATATCATTTACTAAGGTAGTGTTGATCGGCTCGCATTCCAGTTTCTTAAGAAGTTCCTCTTCGTTAGCTTGAGTTTCCATAATGCGCTTTTTACCCTTTTAGAGAAAGTTTCTAATTTGGGTGTTTCTTGAGGAAGTTCTAATTTCATTGTGCATTCCTGTTGTATAGAAGTACTATTCATGACTGGTGCGTTGTCCTTTTGATTAGCTAGAATACGGGCAAGGTGAACGACTTTCTTTTCGAGTTTTTTAATGGTTAATTCTTGTTTTTGGAGGTTTTTATTAGTGTTGTCTATGGAGTTTTGCATCCATTCGTCCAATATATTTTGTTTCTTACAAGATTCCTCTAGAAATTATTTGAGTGTTTCTTTAAGGTTATTTGAGGGGTAGGTGAATCTTAGGTGGTTTTTCATACTTTTTACTTCTTCGTGACGGAACTTCATATTGGGTTTTCAGTTGATTTTATGGATGCCTTCCCTAAGATTATTCATATCATGATTTAGAATCTTAAGTTTTTCAGTGATAGTACTAAAAGAGTTATTTGAAGTTTTCTTATCACTTTCCTCCTTGTGCCATCTATGCGAGTGGTCAACTTTCTCATGAATTGACTCTAAAGCTTCAATAGTAGTTAACCCTGTAATTAAGCCATGAGAATCCAAGATCTGACGTGTGTGAGTACTAAGGACTTTGTAAAAAGTATTTACTTTTTGATAGTCATTTAGATGAAATGGGCATTTAAAGATGAGTTCATTAAATCTTTCCCATGTCTGGTACAGGGTTTTGCCTTCTTCTTGCCAAAAATTATGAATTTCTCCTATTTGTTTGAAGGTTACTGAAGGTGGAAAGAATCTTTAGATGAAGACTTGTTTTAACTCGTCCCAGGTTTTTAGTAAATCGGATGGAGTTCTGCCCAACCACCTCTTGGCAGCTCCTGTAAGAGTAAGGGGAAAAAATCGCAGCATTATGTCATTTCCCAAAATCCCAGGTGTGTTGAATAAACTGGCGATCTCTAAGATTTTTCGTAAGTATTCCATAGCATCTTCAGTCTTTCCTCCAAAGAAGGTGTTCTCATGCAATTCCCTTAACAGTTGACTTTTAATTTAAAAAACGATGCTTTTTTCAATCTCGGGTCTCTTTACTCCTACTTGTGAGTTATTATGATTTAGAGCCAGATACTGTTCCAACGTAAGTGTTTCAACATCGATATCACTTAAATCTTCTGACTCTGATGCTGACGATTCAGATTCATAGAAGGAATAAATATTATGGACCGCAATGGGTGTGATATCTTTTCTGCTCCAAAATTGCCTTTCGGGGTTAGCGAAAGGAGTGAACACCTTTGTGTTGCTACTCCTAGTCATGATCGAGAAACAAGGTCAAATTAAAACTATCTTTTAGCTCCCCGACAGCGGCGTCAAAATCTTGATGCGTATTTGTTCTGAATATATTTTTACCAAGAGTTTTAACATTTTATAAAATCGATAATTACCGATACACGCACTAATGGGCAGAGAACCGGTCGTATATAGTGCAGTAGCTTGGTAAATACGAGGTCGTCCCAAGAGCAAAGATTTAAATAGTTCTAACTTTGATTTCTCAATTAAAAATGGTTTTGAATGATTTATAATACTACAGAAAAAGTAAAAAATGCAATCAAAATTAAATAGATAGACGATAGAGGGAGAAAGGAGTGTTAACCAACCATTTTATTACAAATGTTTATAACTACTATTTTACAGTGCAATGTTCAGTTATTAAGTCCATTAGTGTTCTGAAGTCGACAAGACCCGAATATTCTTTAAAGGTCTGTCCTATGCTTACTCTGCGGATCCCCCATTCCCCTACGATCACACGAGCAGGGGCATTCCAAGCTTGCAGTGGTATAAAACCTCCAACTACCCTTACAGACCTAATCTTAATCTAAACCGATTATTAAACCCCCTCTATAAGATGTTCATGCTTTATAAGTATTTAATGTGGACAAAGGAGGTTAATTGGTTAATTCTACAACTCGGGATAGATGTCAAGCTACCCTAGTACCCTACTAATCCCAAGTTCAACATGGTAAGTCTAATATCAGGATTAATAAAATCTAAGTCACCCTCTAAACTACCAAAACATGGGGATCAATGAAAGGCTATAGGGATATCTAATAGAACCATAATTAAACAGGAAATCATAATCACAACAATAGTAACTACATGGTTAGGCCAGCACTAAGAGTGCTTAGCCGTTCATAGTAACAGCAACGCAAGAATTAATGAAGAAAGACATGGATTGAATCATCATAATTCTTACAGAGGATGAAATGAACGATTAAATACAATAAGTATGCTAGTGGCTTCTCCCTTGGACCTTCAGATGAAATGTGTAGTATATTGGATATCATAACACAAGCAAGAATGATTGGGTTGGCAAATTATCTAGAGAGAGAAAGTAAAGTATTTCTAGTGAGAGAAAAACCAAATGAAAGCTTTGTGATAAAATGAACAACCAACCCCTTCCCATGGCTGGAAAGGGGTTTATATACATGAGTGTTTATGCCCCAATGGGCTTGAGTATGGGCTTACAAGTGGGCTAAAGGCCCGGCCCAGTACTATTAGTCATACGCTTATAATTAGACAATGAGCTATGCTATTCTAGATTATACACGGGGTGGCCGAGTTCTTTTTCTTAAATCCTAACAATGTCTCCCCCTAAGGCTAGGTCACCCCAGAAAATGCATTATGAATTCTAGCATTCTACTTCATTGACCTTCTGTCTGTAGCTCGAAGTCTTTGATTCTTCAATCTTTGATGTCCTTGTACATTATGTAGTGAACTTTGAGATTTGTCCCTTAGGCTTGTGCGATCTTTGAGCTTTCTTTGAGATCATCATCCATCTTAAATCTCTTGATCATCCTTGTTGGGTAGCATTACCTTCATGTGACGTTGTGACTTTCAGACCGGCATGCTCACACTTTTCTTGATCATGACATTACTTATCGGAGTAGCGGAAGCTGATGTGTTTGTTAGGTCTTTTGGTTGTCATGGTGTCTTTGATTGAACACATTAAGTGTGAGCATGGGGCTGTGAATTGACTCCACTAGAACGAGGTATCTCCATTTCCACCATAACTTGATCCTGTAATAAAACAGTTAGCAATAAAGTGTGTGGACGAATTTGGCTTTGTCATTCGCCTGAGTCTGGTTGGATTAACCTCCAGATCCATGAGGACCGACCTGTGATCAGGTAGATTCATCTTAAGAAGAATCTCCTTGAAGGATTTCCGTATAAGTTATCAGATCATATGTAGTGTAAACCATCAAATCTCCATACTTGCCTATTTCTTTGTATCGGAACAGTCTCTCAAAGCAGGACAGAACGATAATGAGTGAATCTTTAGTTACTATCTTACCGTTTAAAGAGAAAACTTGATTTGAAAATCAATTCGTACGTGTGTTGAGAAGTATTTTGTGACACAGCAAGAGTGTTTGATGGTAAAATCAAATTGCATTAGATAGAAATCATTTGTTTGAAGTATGTTTTACAATCGATTGCAAGAAAATAGTTGTTTGAGCACATCGAGATCGGTTTGTCTAAATGAGTTGTCAATTCACAACCTGGAACAAGTTTGATTCCAAAGGGATATGCAACCATCGTTGCTTTCATTTTGTCACAGTTTAATCCTAGTGGATCTTCACATGTCACCTACCAAGAGCTTGTTGATGTTGGCTCTAGAAGGATCTTCCATCTTCATTATGAGTACTTCATATGACTCCGGTAGTTCTGGCAATACCACGAGGGATAATGCGAAGGACTCTTAAAATCTTTTACTAGTTGTCACATGTGTGAGAGAACAGAAACAAGCTCAATCTGGATAGTGTCCTAATGAGGACTTATGGATGATCTACAGGCTCTAGACTCAATTAGTGCTATATTTTTGGTATTAGTGGTCGGAAGGATGGAGCGGACTGCCAGCTCTTTTCATATCGCCTAACCTTCGGATTTGAGAAATACGACTAGAGTTGTATTGATCTCCAGTGAGAAATGAAACAAGAATCCTTTGTGGGATCTTGAGTAGCTAAGACGGGGTTGTGCAGCTGTATCACTGGGTTCCATGCTGCTTCGTCTTCAATGTCAGCAATAACCATGTGATTATGACAGCATTATGTATTGACACGGTTTCATGCCTCAATGTTTAAGGAGGGTTGCTTCTATTTCACCCTTTAATCTTATCATCTTCTTTTTCATTCTTCAACCTCTTTTAAGTGCTTACCGAGACTTCATTACTAGTACCTTGTGGGTTTATTCATTTACAAGCTCTATACTCATCACCCGCACAATCTCCCTTATTCTCACATAACTCCTTTCTTAATCATACCTAAGGACTTTCTACACTTACTAGTGGGTTGTCCCTAGTTAGATCCCTTCGGGTTCTCGGTGATCGTGGGAGCGAGTACTAACCTTTCCATCCTTATTAACCTACTTGATAAGTTGATATACAGGGTCGGTCTTAGGTATTTCCACGATTAGCCTAATATTACCATTCGCTCCCCTCTTAATTTGTGAATCGATATTACGAAAAGGTTTTTAGCACCATATGGAGGAGCTACAATTGAGTTTAAAAGATCACATTTTATATTAGATTTTCTATAATTAGAAATCCCATTTCTCCCTGAGCAAAAATTTCAAATCCGGTGTGTAGATTTTAGGTCTCAGTTGATTTAAGTTAGGAAAATTTACGGGAGAAAGTGTGTCAGGTGTTATATAATACCGAATATGGAAACATATATTTACCTTTCTTATACAAGCCTAAGTTATAGTTTAGTCACTACATAATAATGTACTTATTACAACAACATATAAGATATACTACCCTTCATTCGATTCTCTTTAGTAACCGGTAGTCGCCTTCTCGAATCCGTCCACCAACAAAGCTCTCCAGATTCCGGAAGATACGTCGTGTCTTTAGCCGTTTTTGGATAGCGAACATGAACTCCTTGCTTCTAACAACGTCTTTCTGCGTCCAAAATCTTGTATTCATCCTTGGATTTGTCCTCGTTGACACAAAAACTCTTTGATCGGTAGTAGTTTCCATACGCTTCATCGAATCTGTGGTAGAAGTTACCAATCCACCGATCTAGTGGATCTCATCGAATTCCTTGCAAAATCATCTGCACCCCGTTTTTATCTGTTCTTCTGAATGTAATGGCCTGGGAGCGTCTATGACTTGTGTAGACAGCTTTTGAACTCGAATCGGTGGCATCCATCGAGGTTTGGTGAGGTTTAATAGGTTGGTAACTCTCAATCCCAGTGAAAGTCTTCTACGCTGTTTTGACGGGCAACAATGTTCTTGTCCAGGGTTCGACCGCAGTATGTGAGAACCTTTTTGTCATCGTAGAAGAAAGATGTTCAACGTGACCTTGAAGAAAATTAAAAATTTAACAAGTAACATCTTCAAAAGTCACTAGGGTACATATATTTGAAGAATCCATTTCCGCGATGACATAGTCTTTGAGCTCATCTCGCTCACGAATGAGATCTTCTTCATGTATTGTACCCAAAATTGAGAAGGACTTCGCGATCTCGTAGACAATTAAGATACGATGTGAGTTCGACGGTCTGTCGGTTTTCTCCTTTCCAGAACGAGAATCTGTCAATGTAGAATCGTTCCTTGGTCTTTGGAACCACCAGTGAGAGATTCCATACATCGCACCGCGATGTCATACTTGCACTCCTCTTCAATCCAGAACTGATCAGGTACCAGTTGCTCTAAGCCGACATCTGGATAGAAAGCACCTTCCTCTTGAGATAGATATGGATGCTGGTCTGCCAATTTGCGACCGCTTTATCGAAGATACTCCATATCTTTGTGAAGGAAGAAGTCAGATTGGATGGTAATACGAACCAGGTTCACCACGCAAGTGAAGTGGCATGCTAACATTGTAATGTAGATGCCATAACTTACTATATCATCGGTGCGACGCTTGTGGCCCCCCCCCCCCACCTTCCACCCCCCCCTCACATTATGGCTCTTCTTCCATTGGAACTGTGAGTATGAACTACATCAGGATGAAAGGCTTTGACAATTTCATATGCAGGGCCTTCCAGGTCTTTAGGAGTGAGTTCAGAGATTCCTTGTCGTTTACAATACCAATCCATAAATGTCGCGATATCACCGGTCTGAGCAAGTAATGAGTTCTCTAGTGGTGGGACTAAGTAGTTTTAGAAGCAGAGGCCCAGTGTTAGTTGGTATAGGTAAATCAGGATGACGGTATAGTCCAGGAGGTTCAGGAGAAGCAGAAGGTCGTTCTTCAGTGAGAGGTTATCCACCAACTCATGCCTCAGGTTGACTGTAGGAATTATGATCACGTTTACCTCTCTTTACCCCCCCAAACCTAGAATATGCTTGTTCATCTGCAGTGGTTTCATCATCCATATAAAGATCATCAGGAATCGTTGTAATTGAAGGCTTAATCCGGGTGTCAGTCGTTGTCCAAGCAGAGTATTCAGCTGAAGCAGCTGTCTTTGAGGAACTTAGGGCCGCGGTGCTTGTGAACTTGACCTCCCTGATGATGTGGATGAGGGACGGATTGTGGTGAAGGAGAGTCTTGCGCACAGAATCAGATGGCTCCGGTCTGGGCCAGAAAGCCCCTGATTATGCCTCTGACGGTGGTGGAGGAGGAGGTGTGGTAAAGCGGTGGCGACCGTGCGAGAGTCTTTGGAGAATATTGCTTATTTTCTTCTTAGTTTCCTACCTGAGCCTTATCACACATCAAATTCGCTCACATTCATCACGACGGATGGAGGTCCTGTACTAGTGCTTCATATGCTGCTCGGTGGTCAGCATATCCCTTGTCATAGTTCTCCTCTAACATGCGTTGGAGCAGAATTTCCTTCATGTCAGACGTAGGGAGATCCTTGAAGCGGGCATGAAGAGGAGCTCTCATTGCATGCTTTATTGATGAGATAACCACCTCCTTAACTGATTCATTAATCTTTCGGTCAATCTCCTGTGAATCAATAAACTCCACCGTCTACTCTCTAATCATTTTGGGTAAGTCCATAGTTTTCCAACTTCTTGATCTGCTCCCCTGCTTGATCTGACCGTGCTTCCAAGATTGAATTTCTTATTCCACTGGATTCGCGATAAGCTCTTCAAGTTCTCCCATACGTTTGATGATGATGGGATCTGACGGACCTTGTTGTGGTTGAGGTGGTAGTGGAAGAGTTATTTTTGTTGTTGCTGAGGTTATGGTTGTGGTGGTTGGTAATGGCGAATGAACATTGGGAGAATCGGGTCTAGGCACGGGACCGATCACCGGTGACGTCATAGGAGCGATGACAGAGGTGTCTTGCTGAATAGTGACGGACACCATTGATTCAGCCTCAGTGTCGCTGTCCGTTTTCTCCTTATTGGCTTCCGACGGGTTATCATCCAATGATATTGATCGCCATAGCTAAGTCCTTGGTCAGGTGATGGAGAGAAGACAACGTCCCCTGTAGAGCTGAATTAGGTTCTTCTGACATCATCTGATTCATCAGCTGTCTGCTGAGATCTCATCTTGAACTTCAGGGTTAGTAGCGGCAATGAAACCTTCATCCATATGATCTGGTTGTTGTTGACTAGAGGCATCAAGTGATCTCAACATCGGCGCGTTCCAAGGTTTGGTCAAGCGAGAACACTAGGAGTTGGTAAAGTTGAGGATTCAGCAAACATCATCCAGGGTTAGGTCTAGACTGGCCTTCCTCTAGTTACCAGGGTCTGGTCCAGCTGGCCTTCCGTCTTGAGCCACACTTTTAACCACTGAAGGCATTGTCTTATCAGACTTCGTGTCATGCTAGATACTAATCCAAGTTTCTGCATTTAAAGGGGAGGAAGACTCTTTCATGACCCGCTGGTTCAGATGGTAAGGAGTACGTCTTTAAAGAAATATGATCAGTCCGGGCTCTTTTCCTGAGGAAGTCTGAAGGTGCTGTAGTAGAAGAACTTAAGGCAGCTTGATCTTCAACCTAATTCTCTCTTTACCCTTTCCCGGCATTGGCAGTGGTTGGAAGTTTTCCCTAGTATCGTTCCTTGAATACCCACAAGGAGTAGGAGAGGACCCTTTTGAGTTGGGGTATAGCATGTTAGGCTTCTCTTTCTTGAACCTTTTGCGTTTATTCACCTCTTCTCGTGTCTTTAAGGTGGGTTTAGCAGCAGGAACCCCTTCATCAACGAATTATCTACCAAATGCTTGTTAGGAACTCTTAACGCTCTTCTTATAACCACTTTCCCCGCCTTAGCAGTTTGGCTACTGGTGGGGCTTCAGACAGATTCTGAACTGGGCTTGCTTCTTCTCCTAGAGGTTTGGCCGGTGCAAGCTTAGGCTTTTGGCTTTAGATTTAGAAAGGTTGGTGCTTTTTGTAGTTTTAGAAACGGTTGGTGGCTTGTTTGCCTTTGGTTTGTGCTTGTTTGGTTGGCTTAGCTGCCTTTGATGCAGGAGATTTAGGATTCACTCACTTCTTCACCAGCGAGATGTCTTTGCATGCTTTTGCAACTTTTTTCCAGGATTAAGCATCGGTAATAGTCTAACCTCGGATGACGTCATTGACTGAGTTACTTCTGGTATAGTCATACCAAAGGACTTCCGTTGTTGGTCCCATTAGCACTGAACTTGAGATTTACCTAGTGCCACGGTTCTTTGTAGGGCAAGTAGAGTGGAGACTCGGGTCTTGTTGGTGACAGTTGTGCCAGCCATTGCAGGTGAAATATGATCAACTTGTGAACATGTTACTCGGATAAGGTATAAGAGTTGCTTTCTTTTCCCCAGAGTATGTTTTGCCAATCCTTTTGTTTCTGAAATAAGTGTGGATGGATCTTGAGTAAATTCTTCCCACATCCTTTAGCACTAGTCGATTGAGCTCGATTGACAACAAACCCATAGGATTTGTAGCACTGGTGCTCTAGGCCTTTCAAAATCCAGACGTATTCCCGTAAAGAGCCACGTATGAAATGGTTGTGAGTGCCCTCCACGGTTGGAACATGTCTTAGTAGGTGACATTAGACAAGTGTTTAAGACCTTCCTTTGACTACCCCAACTTATTATTGACAAATTCCACAAGAGTATTAGGAGTTGGCGGAGGAAGAGAAGGCCCGCGCGGTTGTTGTCGAACTTGGCGTGATCTGAAAGAGCGTCTCTGAGGTGTCTTTAGTGGAGATCAAAACCAATGCTCATCCAGTTGACACTACTAGCTCCCGGCTTTACCGTCAAGCAAATTAGTATCCCAGATTGTTTACTATAGATAGTGGTGTAGGTATTGATGATGAAGCTGTTAAAAGCTCTAGAAAGAAATTTGTTTGCTTGAGAATCTCCACAGCAAATCTGTAATTGGGCATGGATGAGATTTTTCTTTCATTCAGATAGCAGTGTTTTCCCAATGGCACCATCGATATGCGTGGTAAGATCTTGTTCAATATGTACGGACGGTGTGGTGCCATTGCGGGTGCATGATCAGCAATCAAGCAATTGTATCTGCATAATTTACAATCACAGAAAATCGACCATGGCGATAGGAATTGTTAGATGTGAGAGATGCTCGGAAGTTAATCCACGTATGCAAAGATCCAAGAGAAACGAACTTTAGATGTGTCATTCTGATTTAAATTCAGTGAGTTGGCCAAACTCTTGACTCAAGGATGTCTAATTACATCAAAGAGAGGAACATGACTACGATATAACCACAAGAACTCAATGGCAATGACAAAGTATGCTGGACAAGACGCATTGGATAAGACACTCTAAGCAAAACTTATTTAATCTATGACAAAGATCAGTTAGTCCAACCGCAATGATTTTGAAAAGTACAGATTCAAAACGCAACATATTCAAAACGTAAGATATCAAAACGCAGATATCCAAAACGCTAGATATCTAACGCAAAGAGATCAAAAACGCAAGGGTATCAAAAGCAACTAAGTAAAAATCAAACGTAGTGATTATTATAATCTAGTAATGGGCCAAAATGCAACCCCCCAAAAATTTTTGATAAAAAAGGGGCTTTATGTTTTAAATATTAAAATATTTTCTTAAAGCAAAAAACGCAAATGATTGCGTTTTTACACCCGTTAAATATTAAATGACTAAAACGCAAGATTATTTCCAGAATCAAAACGCAACTTATAAATAGATTAAAGCACAAGCACAAGTACAATTTAAGCAAACGCAACATGTTCCATATATTATCAAAACGCAATCTCATATCCACAACTCAAAAGGCAATCACAATTAATTTAATTAACAAATCGCAACCAAGAACACTACTATTCAAAATGCAACATGAACGCAACACTCCAAAATGAAATCAATTATTATTATCAAATCGCAACCAGAACTACTATCAAAACGCAACATGAACGCAAACTCAAAACGCAATCAAGCATCATGATCAAGACGCAACGACGAATGTCTAAGTCCCGCAGATTCACTCATACCAGTTAAGGCTTCCTTGACTAATCAATATCACACTACATAGACTATGATGCTTACCAACCATTAATCAAAAACATAAGCACATTTCAACTTTTTTTTTTTTAACAAAATAAAGGCAATCCAACGAGTATCAATTAGCCTTAAAGGGCAACCACTATTCGAAAATCATAAGACACTATGGAGGATAAGCGCGGGGAAATCAATTCAAGGCATTAAACAAAGCATCTAACAGCAATAGTAAATGTCTAACCCCAGAAGTAAATTAACACACAATACAAACACTAACCAGTGATTCAAAGAGGTAATCCACACGAGGGTCTTACAAACTACCCATTTTAACGATTTTAGATCCTGATGTTAAAGATAAAGAGTGCTGCTAGTATTAACAACGTTGTGTGCATGTTACATAAAGCGAGAAACACCCTAGTGAATTCACAGTTTAATCAAATCTCGCAATCTAGAGACTTGAGAGAGGAATAGTTGTAAGTTTGACTAGATATGGGGTTTTGACCAAGTCAATACGCACACCAATAATTGTACATAGGTTAACACCTTTCATTCCATTTGAATTATTGGTCCTCTCCTTCTTAGTTCTAAGTTATGAGTAAGGTAAAATTAACACAAATGGTCCACACATTTCATATTTCTTTGTTCGTTTTAAGGATACATTAGCAACTAATGGATTATTTTTTTTGAATTAAACTTTGAGGAAATGACACAATTGTCCTCATATTTAATCAAGGCCTAGGATAAGTTAGCACATAGCAAATACAGCTCCTAATGAACATTCACTTGACATATTTGAAACCATTTTGATGTCACTCCAGTAGTTTAACTCCCCCTTACATAGCCTCGTTAGTTACCAAATCTGTGTGTTGAAAAATGCCTGATAGATGTCATGAATTTGAAAAAAAAACCACTCTCCCCCTCAATCAATGACCTGTTTTCTATTTAAAGAGTTGTAGTCATTGATTGAGTGTCAAATTAATGAAAATCCAAGTCCTATTGATTGTCAAAAACAACATTAAGCCACCACATGAAATCCAAATAATTTTCTAAAGAATCATAGACGGAAAATTATAAGGATAACAGAAGACTTCTCTTCTTAATCAAGAAATAATGCACTGAAGCATACATTAGATCGAGGTTGCAAGGATATAAAGTAATCCATGCCCGGGAGAACTTAATCACCCGTTGTTAGGAATAGCCGTCTTTTTGGCGACGTGCTTTCCTTATTTTGAAAAGCAGGTTGCAGTCAGAAATAACCGCAAGCCATTAAGACATGTTTTGAAAGGTTTAAACTTTCGTTCGAGCTTCATTTAAAGACCTGTGTCATTATTGAATGACATTTCTAGGACCGTAAATGTTATCGATAAACGGAAGACATGTCTTGAAGAAAACTATTTTTGGCATTTTCTATTTCTGATTTTTATGGATTTTTGATGGTTTTATATTTTTGTATTTTTCTTTTTGGGTTTAAGTATGTACATATTTACATAGGATACTTGAAGCCAATCCGTTACTCATCCTGAAGACTTTTGAGTGTCTCCGGCTTCATACACTTCATGCCAAGCCTTGGGAGAATGAATTCGAATCGTTCTCTGGGCAGCGCCTTAGTGAATATATCTGCCAGTTGATACTCTGTCCTCACGAAATACAACTCAACCACTCCTTTTTCCACTTGTTCTCTGATGAAATGATGTCGGATGTCGATGTGTTTAGACCTGGAGTGCTGAACGTTGTTGCAGCAGAGGGCTATGGCACTCTTGTTGTCATAGTACAGAGGGATGCGATTGTAAGCGAAGCCATAATCTGATAATTGAGACCGCATCCATAGGATTTGGGCATAGCAACCAGACATCGCGATGTATTCAGCCTCTGTAGACGAGATGGACGTGCTAGTTTGCTTCTTTGATGACCAGCTGACTAACTTATCACTAAGGAACTGAGCACTGCCAGATGTACTTCTGCGAGTATCCTGACAACCTGCATGATCTGCGTCTGCGTATGCTGTTAGTGCCATGGCGGTGTCTTTCGGATACCAAAGACCCATATTGATGGTTCCTTGGAGATACCGAAAGACCCGTTTAACTGCCTCAAGGTGCTTTTTAGTGGGCCTAGATTGATATCTAGCACACATGCACACAGCAAATACTAGGTCAGGTCTACTGGCTGTGAGGTACATCAGGGACCCAATCATGCTGCGATATTTGGTCTGGTCAACAGGGGTCCCTGAGAGGTCTTCATCCAGTTTTGTTCGCTCCACCATAGGAGTGTCAACAGGGTCACTTTTATGAAGATCAAATTTCTTTAAAATCTCATTTGCATATTTAGATTGATTAATGAAAATGCCTCTAGGATTTTGAGAAATTTGTAAGCCTAAGAAAAATGATATTTGACCCATCATCGACATTTGAAATTTAGAGCTCATTTCATTAGAAAAATGGTCACAATCTTTGGGGTCGTCGAGCAAATTGGATATCATAACATATATTTGAAATGAAGAGTGTGTTTGCCTGTTTTCCGAATGAAACAAGGTTGGATCGACCGACACCCCTTGGAGGAATCCTTGTGCCTAGACGAACTTTGGACAAGTGTCTATACCAGCCCGGGGAGCCTGTTCTTAAACCGTAAAGTTCTTATCTTCAACCGATAGAACTTGATGTGGACGTTATGGGTCAAAAAAGCCTACCGGTTGGTACATAGACTTCTTCTTTGAGCTCGCCATTTAAGAAATGCAGTTTTCACGTCCATTTGATAAACTGTCGTGTTTTGTTGTCGGCATTGGCAATGAATCTCCTTAGTTGCCTTCAAGACGAGCAACCGGGCAAAGGATTCTTCAAGATCTCGACCTTCTTCTTGCCGAATCCTTTTGTCAAGTCGTGCCTTGTTTTTCAAAAAACACCATACTCGTCAAGTTTCACCTTATAAATCCACTTGAGAGCAATAATCATGGCACTGTCTGGAAGTGGTACTAATTCCCATACGTCCAGTCGATCAAATTCATGGATTTCTTCTTGCATGGCGTGAAACCAGCAGTCTTCAGTAGCTGCAGATTTGAAGTTTTTCAGTTCGAATGTGGACAGTACGGAATTATAGAAGCACCACAAAGCATCTGTAGCAAGTTGTTTCCGAGTGGATACCGGTCGAGAGGGATTCCTAATAATGTTATCAAGAGGATGAGAGTCGGTCCATTTCCGGATATGTTCATGAGGTTGAGTGGATTGGTTGGGTTCTGGCATCATGATTTCCCCAGATGATGAAGCTTCAGAGGATGGATTTGGGGCAAACACATTAACAAATGGTTCGGGATCAGCTGCAGCAAACAGATTAACTTCTGCATATTGCTCACCTGCTACACCATGATGTACCGAAGAGGAATGATGATCCAATGGTGATGATATATGACTTCCAGATGGTGCGTCGAGATCAATAGAAATGGACACTGATGGACCTGTATGAATGACCGGGTCTTGTACTACATTAGGAATAGGATCCTGACGAATACCCGGTGGATTAAAATATTCATCAAACATAGGTTGGAATAACATCTCCAATTATTTATTTATGGGAGGTACATATGGTATAGCAGGAGCAGGATTGGGTACGAGCCCTGAACTTATAGGTCCAGGCGTCAACAGGCTAGGAGCGGGTCCTGGACTAGATTGTACAGGAGCCATTTGCTCAGTTAGCTCATCGGATTAAATGTGAATAGTTTCCATGATTTGTCGGGTTCGTTTGTTGTAGATTATGTAACCTTTTCTGCTCGGTGCATATCCAATGAAAATTCCAATATCAGCCCTTGGTTGTAGTTTTCCAAGATTCTCGCTGTCATTTGTAGGGTAACAAAGAGCACCAAAGACCCGGAAAAATGTGAGATCAGGCTTCTTATTGTGTACTAGCTCATATGGGGTTTTGTCGTGACGTGTGTGAATAAGGGAACGGTTTTGGGTGTAACAGGCAGTAGCCACAGCTTCAGCCCAAAGAAACATCGGTGCCTTTGAAAAGATTAGCATTGTCCGAGCTGCCTCGACAAGAGTTCGGTTCCGTCTTTCGACAACGCCGTTCTGCTGTGGAGTCCTTGGCACTGTCTTTTGGTGAAAGATTCCAACGCTTTCATAATAATCATACAGAGTCTTGTTGACAAATTCAGTTCCATTGTCGGTGCGGATGAATCTGACAGTTTTGTTGAGACCGACTTGTATTTGCTTCAGAAACTTGATGACAACCGTTGGTGTTTCATCCTTTGATCTCAAAAACTTGACCCACGTAAACCGAGAGTAATCATCGACGATTACCAAGATGTATTTCTTCCCATTAATAGTTTGCACACGCATCGGTCCACATAAATCCATATGAAGGGTGTTTAGAACTTCCAAATTGGTGTTTTCAGTTTTGGGTTTGTGGGTATGCTTTTTGCTCTTTCCTAATTGACATGCAGAACAAAGATGATCTTTTTCAAACTTCAATCTAGGTAAGCCTCTGACAAGGTCTTTTCTTGCAAGATCATTGATGGTACCGAAGTTCAAGTGGTTTAAACGCCGATGCCATAACCATGATTTGTGCTTGGAGGCTTTGGATAGCAAGCAAATTGGGGAGGACTTCATCATATAAATTAGCGTAACCTCATGAACTTTAAAATTCCCAAAACACTCCGTATCTACCAACATAACAAGAATGCTTTCGAGGCAACTTCCAAAACCAACAACATAATCACTGACCGCGAAGAAAACAAAGAGTATGCACAGCTCCTTCCAATAATACTTACCCAGGAGATTACACATTACACACAACATAATCTCCATGCGCGCCCATAACTAGCACCAAAGTGGTCATTCTTGAATCTAACTATCCCGATAAACTTTTTCACGAAATTCATGAGCCTTGAGCGATCCCCCGTTATATGTTTTGAACAGCCTAAGTTCAAATACCAAAGGACGATTTGTACGACCTGCATTTGAAAACAGACGAAGATGGAGAGTTTAGAAAGTTGGATCCCCAATGTTGGTTGGGTTCCGTTGGGTTAGCACAAGCAATGGCTGACATATCGTAGTTTTTAGTGAGCCTAGTTAAAAGGGCATCTGACATCACCAGATAGGGTTGAATTTCATCCTGTGTCCTCCATTGTCATAACCAACATTGTTTAAGTGTTTGCATTGGTTCTCAAAATTTGTTTTGAAATGTTTAGGTTTCCACAACATTTTTAACATTGGGGGATGCATTCACAGATTGCAAATAAGTAACCACACACATATCATGAGTAGCTGAAAATAAGCATTTGTTACATGTTTGGCACACAGAATGAGAATTCGAATTAATTACAGTACGCTTAGAGCTATTACTAGAATCAACACGATTTGTGGTTTTAAGACTAGATCTAATTGTCCTAGGGTGTTCTTCTACTTTCTTCATGCTGTCACTTTTAGCTGGCAGGATCTGATGTTTTTTGAGTGTGCTCCTAGGCTGAGATCCGCTAGCCTCAGTTGCAACTCGAGTTACTCCTGCTACAAGAGAGGCCCAGGGACATAGACTGCTGCAAGTGTCGCAATGGCTCTAATGTTAGTGTGTAGTACTACTTTATGTTTAATTTGGTCCTCAAAGGTAACTTGCTTTTTCCTAGTGTGATTGTACATGCTTTCTTATCTTGTTGATTTGAAGACCTTTGAGACAGGTGCCAAACACGTATACTAATAAACCTGAGAAATCTTAGTGTACGGCAAGCAGATTACAAGTGATCTAGATCTAAAGTCCTCATAACTTTGTCTTCTTGCACTATTTCGCGAAGTGTATCTACACATTCCTTAACAGATGCCTGACGTGACTAAGTAATGAACTTCCCTATTGTTCCTTATTGCGAGGGGATAGTTCAACATCATCGCATACTTCCTGGGTACGCAAGTAATTTTGGTTTAACCCCTGAAACAAAAAATTTTTTTGTTTTTAGGTAGATGACACTCTGAGACCGTATCTGGAAGTTGGACCTTTAGACTCTCATTTCCTTTTTAAGTCAGTTATCTGTGTCTGTATGAGCTAACACGCGTAATCTTGAACGAATCATACAATTCCTTGTAGATTGCTACTAAATCTTTGCATTTTCTGCCCTAAAAAGCTCATTTCTTGTTCTTGATGACCATTAACCTTTTCAGTATAATTATGATATCTGAATCAGGCCTCGGCCTACAATCAAAGTGATCGCTCTAGTTCACTACGTCTCCTTAAGTGAGATATTTGCATTTCAGCGTTTGGGATGACGTGTCTTTTCCTAAAGTGAAGCTTTCATTGACCGCTAACAAAAATGGAGTTAAAATCAGAGTATCATTACGGTGGATCTTTAAGGTTATGAATACTTTAATGTAATTTAGGTGATTTATACCTCAAGATTGAAACCTTTTAAAAGATATCCTTTCTGTACCTACTATCACGTACATTAGACAGCTCTGCTTGCAAGTTCCAGACAACGGGCTTGAACAACCATTATGAGCTTTTGCATTCAGTAAATCTAGAAACATTAAGCTCAGAATTCGATGCAACATAAACACTCTTCTTTAGACAAACCAACAGCGATTATACAGTCAGCACATGTTCAATAAGTAGTTTTTCTGTCAATCATCATTTTTCTTCAACAATACTTTGGTCAAGTTTACTCCAAATCATCAAAGGCATCACACATTTCTTTAACTTCTTTGTTAGAGCTTTTTTGAATGCCCTCAAAAATGTTTCTTGAAGAGTTTTGAAAAATGGAATGACCTTCTGTGAGGTTAAACATGTCATGTTTTGTTCAAAACCCCTTCCCCTTCAGTGATCCCAGGCGAGGGTCTTGGTGTGATTTCTCTTTTTACAGGTTTTCTTCAATATTCGGAAAAACTTTCATTCTCTAAGTGTACAATTTAAATTTTTTAATGCCTTTTGATAGGAAGCACTTTCTGGGGACAAGCGTTGCAGGTGTATTTGTAGGATACACAGTCAACGCTTTAATTGGTCTGGTGTTTCTGCTCTTTGACAACTCAAGCTCTTCATCTTAACAATATCTGAGACCAAACAGATCGAGTTCGGGGTCATTGTTTCAGTGGTCTGTGAAGTCGCTAAAAAATCTCTCTTTCGAGTAATTAGCGTGTGGATATTGACCTATTATCCACACATTCAATAGCTTTCATTTTATCATGCATTTTTTCCTAGAAATTTTAGTAAGTTTCTAGGTCACCTCCCCGTCACGTACTACGACCGGTGTAATGATTGGGTGTGACATCTAAATGACCACTAAACAGGCAGGCTCACTTGCCTTGCACAATGTAGACAATAGGGGTTCTTGTAGCCAATAGCTACCTTATTCACCTCATCATAATAAGACCTAGGTTTACACATCATGTGAACTGTTTGAATAGACTGGCCTTGTTTGAATAATTTATCCTCGACCTTATCTTTGAAAAGCTTTTTTTAAGTCGAAAATTCTTCAAGGTATTACTTTTCTTTCTGATTAAAAATCCTTTTTCAAAGATGTCACTCATCTAAAATTAAGTCTTGTTATGTTTATGTAGATAGGCAAGGTTTCAATTTTACAGAATGAAGTTCCTTTTCAAATTACTTCTTTTTCCTTAATATTACGGTCACATATAACTCTTCTTAGTTGCTCATCAATATTTTGTTCTCTTTCTGTTAATTCAAACCTAGCACGTATTTCATACAGTTCAACTTGTTCCTTGTATATGCAGTTCACATTTAATGAAATTATCACCTACTGTGTATTTGGTGCTTTAAAGACAGATATGGGCTTTAGGCTCAAGCAAATCATTAACTCTCATACGGTACATATCATTTGAACCGTAGATGCATTTTTTTGTACAAGTGGCCACTGCGTGTCCTTCTACATACTGATCATATGGAAGGTCGCAATAATTACTATCCACTCTAATAATCAGCATGTGATCAAAAACTACTTGGTTGTAAATCGACCTGCATCCCGTGTCTTTCATGATATCAAAATTAGCATCCTGATAGTGTCATGGTCTTGTACCTCAGATACAAACATGTCCCAATCATAAACGACCGACTTCAGACTACATCTGGATCCTACGACGATAGATTTGCATGAACATAGTTTGTGCCGTAGGAGCAACATCACGTCAAATCGTAAGCAATCTCCAATCATCAACTCTTAAACACACATTATCCACATCTAAGAGCTAATCATGAACTGTCCTCACCCACATCTTCATCAATAGCATTGTCCTGTCCACCAGCAAGGAACAATAATTGCTCTTCATCCAAGCACCCCATGATCTCTGACATGCTATCAACAACAACTAGTCTTTAAAGTCTCGGCAGTTCAGTGGACCGCCTGGGTTCTTGAGTGCATTCCTTTTATGTGGACCCAGGTGAGGAAACTTCAGCCCCCGCCTACCTACGCACCCGTTGCAGTTGTAGCACTTAACCTGCCTAGCTTGACCTGGATTAGAAAACCCCACTCTGTATTTTGTGCCTCCCTCCTTAACCATGCTCACCCCGTGCACTAATTACCCCTGTCCTATCGTTTCTGTCATCCTGAACAATCTGAACAACAGACCCTGCCGTCTGTATTGTAGCTTAGATTCCTTGGGACTTAGATGAGGTTTCTGAGTATTGTTGTTTGAGGAAGGAAGGTTTTGTATGACTGGGTGGAGTAAGGGCAAGTGTGTTGGTTAGGTCTCGCGATTAGGTTGTCGTCTGGAGAAAGTCCCAAAATCAGATTGTGAGGTGTCAACCCCAAGCCCGCAGAGTTGTTGGTTCACACACGATATATGTGGTCAGGGATGGAGATTAGTAGATGATTGTGGCGAATGATAATGTGAGGTGAAAACATTTGGAGACATCAGCAAGAGAATTCAACTGTCTAGTACTGTTGGCAGACGTTCCAACATCATCTTAATTCTCGTTGGCATGTGTCCTCTTGTTGCTTCTTAAAATAAGTCTATAGTTTGCCAAAGTTTGAATATTTAAGCCTTTGTTAAGTTTCACGCTGTATCAAATCTAACCCCATTAGGAAACATGTTATCACAAACTTTGAGTTCAACTAGTGATTATTTGACATTGTCCAATCTTGATGTTTCTGCAGTCGTTAATGAGCTTGGCAAACCTGACACTAGTAGTCGTGAATGAGGTTTCGCTTTCGTTCCTGACGAAATGATCAAAGTCATCATACAGTTGTCGCTTCTATGATCACTGTCATCTTTGTTTAACATTCGATCTTTCAAAAGCTCTTCACTATTTAGCCCCATATGTCCTTTGCATCAGTGTAATGATTAATAAGTGAATAGATGTCTTTTGGAGTAACCCTTAAGCAAGTCTGTTCTTGTTTGCCCAATGTCTGCATTGTACCTATCCTTTGTATCCTGAGATAGGAGATCCGAATAGACTCGAGGTCGTCCAGGACCTAGATGAGAGAACCTCATTTCCTTCAGTATAATATAACTCGCGTGGTCCCCATCTGAAAAGGTCCTTCATCAATTGACTTTAAGATGTTTACCCCATTCTCCTTACCTCGACAGTACAATCGAATACGTTGTTGCCATGATGCAAAGTCAGTCTTATCAAAGCATCAGGTGTCCAGTACAGCAGACAAACCGGCACATAGGATTGTCTTTTGATCAAGCGATTTAGCCATAGTGATTACTGTGAAATATGATTAACTTGAACTCGATCAATGATTATGATTGTATGTTAAAAGTGATGATTGTCATTTTGGATTAGGTGATATGTGTATGATTGATAGATTTGGCTTTGGTTGAAATAAGTTAACTTAATGACGTATAATGGGAATACTTAGCAAAACGTAATATAGCAGTCATACGTCAAACTCAAGCGGTAGTATTTACCATCAACAACGCAACCTAGTCTCTGTCAAAAACCGCAATGAAGAAATGACCAAAAAAGCATGCTGAGATTTGATCAAAACGCAACCTTAAGAATTTGGTCAAAATCCAACGTAATAACAAAACATTGGGCAGAGTATCCCTTAGTCAAAACGCAACACTTGTCTTTAAAACGCAACCTGCAGTCAAAACGCAATGAACCAAAACGCAATATTCCAGGTCTAATGCAACGACCAAAACGCAACCCTCTAAAAGAACAAACGCAGTACTAGATGTACCTATACAAAAACGCAAAAAACGCAATGTACTTTCTTCTGACAAACGCAGTCACTGTTCAAACCAAGAACGCAACGAAGAATGAGCGTCAGAAAGATCACAATACGCACTGTAGAATATACGTAACTTTTTCACCTAAAAATCACCCTTTTGAACGTTTTTGCTTGGTTTCTTTTGCACAACTTGATCCTAAAAGGTTATAACAACTATAAAAACCACTACACTTTAAACATCACAAACATGAGAACAAGAGTGTCACAAGAAATAAGACCATCAAACCTTCAAAAAACCAAACTTTTGATCTAACTACCAAGGAAACGCACATCACAACTAGCTAATCACCCATGGGTTCTCTAACCCCAATTGTAGTATATGGATATCATAACCCAAGGGGGATGATTGGAGTTGGCTACTATCTATGAGATGAGGCGAGTGAGGTTTCTATGAGTAGCAAATGCAATAACATGAAATGTGATAAAAAGACAACCAACCCCTTCCATAGGCTGGAAAAGGGTTTATATACAAGTCGTATTTGTGAGCTTTAAGAGCTTGGTAGGGGCTTCACACTTGGTAAAAACCCGGCACAATACCGAAAGCCATACGCATACTTTCTAACCTACGAGCAATGCTATACTAAATGATACATGGGGACCGATCATTTTCATAATCCTAACACATACTTTTCTTTTTCATTCTTCAACCCATCAATTCTTACCAGACTCCAGTACTATCACCTTGATTGTGATTGTTTCATGTTAAGCTCAATCTTAGTCGGCAATTATTCTCTCCTATAAAATTCATCTCCAATCATACCTAAGGACAGCTTATTCTAACTTTAGATTATCCTTGCGTGATCCTCCAGTTCCGTTGATCATAAGATTTATTTCCTAACTAACTACCTTCTATGACTTCAAAATCATCGTGAAATTATCAAGATGCTTGTTAGTATAAAGATCAAACCATAAAAACCTTCCTCTTACTGTATATCTTCGCGTATTGATCGATAGAATCATATTTTAATTACATTTCTCTCCCCTATTGTTTAAATAATAAACAATAAGTTTTTAATACTTATGAATAAAAATATTCTCTAGAAAATTCTGTGGGTAGAAGATATGATCAGCATAAATGGTTTTGAAACATTTTGATAATGTTTTAGAATACATAAGAATGTCGTTTGTTGATGTGTATCCAAACATAAACTTTGTTTTTGAAAACCCCTCTCCAAATATGACCAATTGAAAAATTGTTTGTCTTTGAAACATTGTGAGGGTTGGAGTGTTGAACACACAATATTGAAAGATTATGAATGTCATCGAGAAATTCTTGAAAAAACATGTCAACTTTTGAAAAACCAATGTACCAAGACTTCTCTTCTAACGGTAATGTGTAAGCGTGCATTGATACGTACACTATCCACTTTCTTGAGCTAAAACATTGAATGTCTTGAAAGTAAAGACTCAAGATGAGAATCATTATTTCACGTTGTGAGGAAAGTTATAAACCTTCCTTTTTTTAAGTCCGGGTTATCGTTACCTGATATTTGCACAAAATCATTTAGAAATTAGAAATGACATGCTTTTGAAACATTTGAAAGCTCTCCGGTCAAACATCAATTTACACACCCGTGTCAATGTAAATCGCAAATTTTTCTAGCGTGCACTGTAACATGTTATCGAACTCCCACAGTAGACATGGTCCAAGAATGAAATCTTTTTGGAAATTTTCTATTTTTCTGATTTGTATTTTCCTTTAAAGTTCTTTTATATTTTGGTATTCTTGCTTTTCTCAAAATATTTACATGGAGAGTTTGATGATGATATTCAAGCAGTCTCATATGTCAGAACCCTCCATGATCACTGGAGTCAAACATCTCATACCAATCCTTCTGACAAATACTTAAACCGATCCTCAAGAAGGGCATTCGAAAACATGTCAGCTTAATTGGTATTCCAGTATCTGACACACTATAAATATCACAATATAAACCAATTTTCACACCTTCCTTTATGAAATGATACCGATATGATGAGCTTTGTTCGCGAATGTAGTGCCACGGGGGTGCATTGATATCACACTATGGCTGAACTGAGAGTCGCAATACAATTATTTTGTTGTAGTTGAAGCCTTAATCTATTAAGATGTGCTCCTCACCCATACTTAAGCACAACTTCTGCAGATAACGCATGTACTCTGCCTCTGCTAAAGATATGCAGTGCTAGTTTTTGTATTTATTCCCCCTTTGACATCCAACTTAACTAGCTTATCACCAGGAACGTGTAATCTCTCTATAAGTAGCTTTTGCGAGTACACAATCATCGCGCATGATCCGACTGAAAATTTTGATTAAGTTTAAAGCCATAAACAAATACGATTAAACGAAAACATAAAAAAAAATAAAAAAAAAAAAACAACAAAAAAAAAAGATAAACAATAAAAAAAAACGAACAAATAATAAAAACAAAAAAGACAAAAATAAAAGAAAAAAAACACAAAAAAAAAAATAAAAAAAACAAAAAAAAAAAAAAAAAACAAACAAAAAAACAAAAATGAATCCTTTAATACACTAGTCCATGTTAATGGTACCCTTTAGGTATTTATAACAATACTTTTAAACCTCCCTTAGGATCTTTGTGTTTGTCGTGCTTGAGTAATGTGCACACACAGCGTAGCATACGTGCTTACACTAAGTCCAGGGTCTACTAGATCAATACATGAGTAGACCTGATTTTACGATGATACTCAGATGGCCATCGTTCCTCCACTCAAATCTACATCTAGTTTGGTTTTAGTAGCCAATGAGTACCAATGTGAGTGAAAATTGTCCACTAATCTGCTTTTTTCAGAATTTCTCAAGCATACTTGGGCTGAATGATAAAAATACCCTTTTGGGGACTGGATTGATCTGTAGTCCAAAAAGACTTCACACCCCCATTAAGGACCATTTCAACTCTAACTCTGTTCAATTAACTTTTTCAATTCTCTTTTGAATATATTCCTGGTGTAGAGATGAGCGATAGACCCAAAAATGCTGTCATCAACGTAAATCTGCACAAAGTAGAATATCCTTCCAGTATTTCATCTTGAATAAAGTTGGGTCAACTGTTCCTAGTACATCCTTTCGGACATCAGGAAAGTTTGATTTTAATCATTCCGTACGCTCCCTTTGCGGGAGCTCGTGCCTGTTAAATCATCAAAGCTATTCCCAGAAGGGATTTATAGCGTTTTCTGGATTGATCTGGATCAACGAACCCTTCCCGGCTATGAAGCACCATAAATCCTCCCCCTTCACTGGACCATTACAGAAATTCGTCTTTCATGTCCATCTGATGATTGAGAAATACTTGTGTGCGCCGATGGGCCTCACGAAAATCCGCACTGCTCCAAGGCAAGCAACTGTGCAAATGATTCTTCCAAATACAAATACCTCTTCCTGAGACATAAACCTTTACAGAGCACACAAGTCGTGCTTATTGTAGCGAATTACAGTCTGATCTTCATCCTTTTTCGTTCTTCTCATAACCACTTAGCTTTATAACCTCATCTTGCCAAATGGATTCTATCGACCTATTCTTAGACTTTAGTCTGTCAAAACTAATGAAGAGTCTTTCCATCCTGCATTGCTTCGATCCATGCAGAATCAGCTATTGCCATCTAATGTTCTTTGGTTCTCAACCTACTCACCGTGAAGCGTAAACAAACACATTTCAGATCTGTGGCTAAGTTGTCGTCTTGTTTCGAACTGGACATGGTTGGATTTCCACGAACTTGTTCATATCATGATGAACATATGTCCATTCGGTAATCATGATTCTTCTTCTTGTGGTACGAAATTGAACGCACATCGGTATTATCAATGTTGCGTGAGGAGGCTCACAATTCTTGTACCCGTTATTTTAAAAGGATTGATAATTCAGCTTCTTGAAACGATGCATTCGCATTCGGTGCTTGATCATTGTTGTTTTCCTCAGCGAGACCGTGTGTTGGATTGTAATATTCTTCAAGTAAAGGACTGAAGAGAAATTCTAACCCTTGTTGTGACGAATCTGTCTTCTCTGCTGTAGGAACAACATTTTGTCTTGGGGGCACAGGGTCAGAGTTGTCATAATCTGACGCCTTATGTCCTTGAGGAACGAGGCCTGAAGAGACATTTTCAACAGACATCTCTTGTCGTTGTGGTGCGAGGTCTGAACTGTTGTGATCAGACATCATCTCTTTGATTTCATCAAACTTGATATGAATGGACTCAACTATTAAGCGTGTTCTCTTGTTGTAAACACGATATCCCTTCGATTGAGTAGAATATCCCACCATGACACATGGATCCCCTTTTTCTTTCATCTTATCCAGATTTCCCCCATCTCTAGTTATGTAACAAATGCAACCAAAGATGTGAAGATGTTTTATTGAAGGTTTCCTGTCATTAATGATGTGATACGCCGTCTTTCCATGAGTCGATATGATGATTGATCTGTTCTGAGTATAGCATGCGGTTGCAACTGCTTCAGCCCAAAATGATAATGGAAGCTTAGAAGCTGAAAGCATCGTTCGAGCAGCCTCAACAAGAGTGCGGTTCCGTCTTTCGACAACGCCGTTCTGTTCAGGTGTTCGAGGAGTGGAAGTCTGATGTTCAATGCCTTCTTCTTTGAAATAAGCATGGAGTGTCTTATTCAAGAACTTTGTACCTCTGTCAGTACGGACACTAATAACTTGAGCTTGAAGATTGCGTTGAATCATCGTGAGAAAGTCTTTGAGAACTTCTGGTGTTTCATCCTTGGATCGTAGAAAAAGAGTCCAAGTGTATCTTGAATAGTCATCAACAATCACCAGAATATATTTCTTCCCATTTATGCTTGCAACCCGCATTGGACCACACAAGTCCATGTGAAGCAAATTCAGCCTTCCTTTGGAACTTGGAACAACTTTTGACTTAAATGAGCTTCTTTTTGCTTTACTCATTTCACAAGACGAACAAAGTTGATCCTTGACATATTTCAACTTAGGTAAGCCTGTCACAATATCTTTCTTTGAGAGTAAGGTGATGTAATCGAAGTTAAGATGAGAAAGTCTTCGATGCCATAACCATGCTTGAGTTGGTGAAGCTTTAGCCATGAAACAGATTGGAGTTGATGAAGTTGTTTCTTGAAGAGATATTGTGTAGAGATCGGATCCACGATTACCAGTTAGTAAATCGTTTCCCTGAAGATCTCTCACAAAACAAGTAGATTTCCTGAAAGCAACCTCCAAATCCGCATCACAGAATTGACCAACCGAGAAAAGATTGTGATTGAGGCCTTCGACGTAATAAACCCGTTTGATCGTGACATTTGACATTATCCTTGATCAGATCTCCATAACCAAGACTTGGAGCAAATTGATCGTTTCCAAAATGAACAGTACCCAAAAATTTCTTCAACAAATTACCCCAAAACAGCTTGAGAGTAGCCGTCATGTGCTTTGAGCATCCAAGAGTCAACAATTAATAGATGTAAGTTGTACAATGCTGTAAGAGAATTAGAGGATCGATGAACATTGGACAAATTGGATCCTAATGAATTTTATATCATCAAGACATAAGTAATTAGAGACAAATGTCTATAGTGGACAATACTACTTGTTGATACATCCTCTTTTCCTGATTTTAAGGCATCCATATCTTTTTGTTCAAAAGAGGCTTTTGTGTCCATTATATTTCTGATGACATCTCTTAAGCTATCCACCATTTCCATACCTGTTTGTATTTCTCATATAACTCCTTATAGTAACTCTTGGATTTCTGAATAGTGGTATCTGATCAACTGTGTTTCCTTATGAGGTGTGCAACAGATTGTTTGCTTTTCCTCTTGGATTTTAACAGCACTAAATAGGCACTACATTTAGGCTTCTTAGTTCTAGCATTCACGTCATTCAAGTATCTAGAAACACAAGCATCATGATTAGAATTAAACACACATTTTCCACATTCTGCACAAACATCATTCACATTCAAAGTTTTGGATTTTGAACTATCATTACACACAATTACAGACTTTGTTTTCTTAGAAATACTAGAAATCCTATGATGGTCTTCTACTTCCTTCTTTTTAAACTTCACTTGACTATTGTTTGGCACGACCTTATCTTTAACTTGATAGCACTTAAGATGTGGTCTGCTAACACTAGTAGTGTGATTTACTCCTGAAGATTTAGACACGTGAGGATTAGTATTCCTAGAAGCATGAGGCAACTACGGTTCTCTGTTTTGTGTTGTGGTAGTGGAAATTCTATACATTCATGGTTTAGGCACATTCGAGTGTATTTCCGCTTGTTTTATATTCGGAGGCAAATTCTGTTGAGTGACTGTTTTAAACAAACCATCCAACACATTAGTTTTATTAACCAACTATTTTGTTTGAAAACTTCTCATTTCAGGAGAATTTGAAAAAGGAGTCGGTTTTCCTAAAACTGATGGTTTTGGAATCCGTTGAGCATTTGGTTGTCGAACAACAGATGGTTTATCAAACTGAGTTTCCACAGACTTTCCTTTTGTTACCAGAATGAGTTTCTTTAACTCATTTATCACCATGTTCTTGTCTTGCATTTGAGCTTTCAAATCCTGTATTTCATGATATTGTTCATGTTCTTTTCGAAATACATTTGATCCGTTTTCTTTGCAAACTGAGTTGTTTTTCATTTGTTCTTTACATTGTTGTAAAGCAAGTTCAAGAGAAATCGAGTGTTTTTCAAGTTTAGAAAAACTTTTTAACAAATTATTATGAACTTCTTTGTTAACAGATTCAGTTTGTTTCGAAAGCTTTTGTGCAAGACATTCACATTCTTTGACTTTATAAAGATACAAGCATTGTAATTCAGCATAAGCATTTAAATCAGACAAAGAATGCAAATATGAATATGTAACATCCTTAGACCACACTCTTCCAGAAGTAGATCATATATGTTTGAAAAATCAGCCTTTTTAGATTCGAGTTCATCAACCTCTTTTTCAAGGGATTT